>CAIGRB010034030.1:11029-28657 GCA_903798255.1 Fraxinus quadrangulata | reverse complement strand
TATATATATTATCATACACGTAAATAAATAATTGAATTATATAAAATGTTCATTTCACATAAACAGTTTTTTTAACTATTTTTTTTATATTCACTAATTTTCAAATATCAGTTTTACACCGTTTATAAATCATTTCAAAATAACGTGCAACACACCTTTAGATGTGACTAGCAATAATAAAAAGAGAAAATTACGCTAGATGTCATTTTTTTCATCATATAATTACCAAAATGTCACATTTTTAAAGTAGTTGCAAGATTGTCAATTTTGGATATTTTTACTCTTGTAGATAAATTAAATACCTAACATGCCTTCAATAAATAAGATTTGACTAGATTAGACATTTGTACAAAAAATATGTAAGTTGTCATAAATTTTTGGAGATTTAAAAAAACAAAAACAAGAAACTTAAAACCTTAAACTCACTCCATTGCCCAACAAATTTTTATCAGCTCTATGGTTCCCTCCCCTGAAAATATTTTCTATTTCAAAATTCTCTATTTCTCCATACAATTACTCACTCCACTGCCCAACAAATTTTCATCAGCTCTATGGTTTCCACCCCTGAAAATATTTTCCATCTCAAAATTGTCTGTTTCTCCATACAATTCGAATTTTTCAGTTTTGAGGTTTTGTGTTTTGTAGATATGGTAACTGAAGAACACCAGGCTAATGATCTACTCCCTCCAAAATCATGCTCAGATGCTCCACTGGACAGCTGCTTTTCGTAAAGCACAATTACCTGAAGCTGGGCCCAGATGCTCCACTGCGTCATGATCGTCCACAGAAGCCCAAGACACCTCTTCCACCCGGCACCGTTTTGCCTCCTCGTCACCCCGTGGACGCCAACCCAGATCCCGAGATCCTAATGATCCGCTTCCTCCTCCAAAGCTGAAAGTTGTTCCAAGCTTAACTGCTTCTGGGAAACGTGGCCTCCGAAGGGTACAAAAATTGAGGTTCCGCCACCTTCTACTTCCATTGGAGCAACAAGTGGGGTGCCAAGAGGCCAGGGAAAACCATCGAAAGTGAAACAAGTCGTGGCTGCTACGTTAGGGGCTTGATTGCAACAAAACAAGTAGTTCAAGGCTTCAATGCTAATTGTTGTTTCTATTTATAATTTAATTTTTAGTCCTTGTAATTTGTGCTAATTTGAATTTAGGTTGTGATTGAGATTGGGTGACTATACTAATGTTGTAACTTATTCTAAATTTATTAACGAATATTACAGCTCTTGAAATAATTGTTTTCTTTTATTAGGGATGAGTTTAGTAGATGATAGATATCTTTACCAAACAGGAGGCACCGGCATGTCCCTTTTCTTCGTATATGTTACAAATCTGTAGAATGTGCCAACTGTCGAGAACGACAGATGAAATGCCGGGATGTTATGCAATGTTTTGTATGTTGATCGTATTTTGCATGTTTATTTATTTTTTTTTTGTCAGGGATGTATTTGGTAACTGTGTCTAAAACATGTCTTCTACTCTCCGCAAACGATAATGGAATGATAATCATAATTTCATTTCAAAGACTGAATGGAAGTCGAAAATATGCTAGGAAACACGATGCTATATGGAGAATGACATAAATAACCAACCGTGATCGATAGTTGAAGTGTCGGCATATAGTGCAGTACTTCGATATGAGGGTACATAATTGTTATGCGAACATAACGAGCAATAATGAAAAGAAAATGATAATATAAGTTCAGAATGTACAATGCAAGGGGGGAACATTTCGTATTACAACTTCAACCACATCCGAACATGAAATCGGTTTACGTGAGTTGCGTTACAATGGAGTTTGAACATTTGGTCTATTTATGACCAACCATATCACAACGAGTGCATTTTCTGAGTCGTATGGTAGACGTGGTAGACTCGTATCTGGATCGCTTATCGGTGTGGGGATCAAGAATACGTACAGAATATTTTATTGTGTAAATATATAATAGAAAATGAATGAAAAATAAAGAGTTACTTTAAAGGAGACAAACAGGGTAGTTATATCTTTCGCATTGTCTATTTTTTCTTTTACTGTGAAATAAGTTCGGCTACTGTAATACTTGTCGGCACTAAAATGGAAGTGGTTTTGTCCCCTCTCCACTTCCATTCGTCGTCGACATTTGTAAAATTTCCCTCGAAAGAGACAATGAATCTCAAATCATTACTCATACCTGAAATGTTGAGATTGCAACTGTAAGAAGTCTGCACAATTAATATATCGACATTGAATACTATCAAATGTAATAAACAACTAATCAAGATTTTCAATAGTTCTCAACTGTCGAATTCGACAATTAAATTGTGTATTTCGACAGCTTCGAAACTGTCGAATTCGTCATTTTAAATGTCGGGGCCCGAAGATTTGAAACAAGATATTCAATTATTTCAGTAGAAATTGCTGGCAACGTTTGAAAATAGTTATTTCATATATTTTTAGGATGAAATTAGTCTAAAACATTAATGGTGATAATCAATTCTCATTCAATATGAAAATGTCTTTTGAAAATAAATAAGTCATAATTCTTTAAATATGGAATCAATCACATTTAGTGAATGATTTCATATATCTTTACCGGAAAAAAAAAAAAAAATTCAAAACCCAAAGAAATCAGTGAGTAATAGTATCAAAAATTGGAAATTAATATCACCATGTTGTATTTAATATTTACAAAATAATGAGCTATGAGATAAAAATATAAATAATTTATAATAGCTAACCTCTCTAAATGGATGATGAGTTCAATAGTCTTGTGTTCTTAATGAATGAATGAATGAAGAAGATGAATGAAAAGGGAAGAAAACATGTGATAATGGATGAGGAGTTAGGGTTTGTTTATATTAGATTTTGAATTTTTTATATTTCTATTTTGGAAGAAAATACATTTTATTAAATATAATATACATATATACAATGAATAAAATAATCAAAATTTAATCATCACATCAAATCATTAATGGCATTTCAATCAAATATTAATTGCTCCTAAAAAGGTAATCCTAGGGATAATTTGGACATTTCACAGCAAAAAAGTGACATATTTGAACAAATTTTTGGTTCACATCCAAATTTTTTATGAATTTTTAAATTTAATAGCTTTTATGAAAATCTCCCTAAACTATTTCTTAAAAATGTTTTCTTCACCAAAAGTTGAAAATAATAATAATAATAATAATTCGGGTGAAAAAATAACAGCTGACCAACGTTTCCTCTGGTCTCTATATCGAATAGTACAGTAATAAAGTTTCTTCCCCCCAGATTACTCAATCTACCGAACGCCAGCGGGAGGATCCAATCTTTCTCAGGTAAAATCTCAGACACATCTGTATCTATATTCTTGTGGAATTGATTTGATGGGCTTTATTAGCAGAGTTTTTTGTGGTGTTTTTAATTCTATAGGTTGTTGAGGTGGATCTGGGTTTTTTATGTTTGTATGAACCATAGGAATCGCAGATGGCTTCAAAGCGGATCTTGAAGGAGCACAAGGATCTTCAGAAGGATCCTCCTACCTCTTGCAGTGCTGGTATATTAATTTAAAATTTCTAATGGAAATAAACAAGAACCACCGCTAAAATAGTATTTTATCATAATAATACTGTGATGTCGAAATACAAGTTTTTAAAGATAAGAGAGTTCCAATTGCAAAAATGATTTTTCTCTAGCAAGCATTTTGATACTCTCATTTGGAAATTAATTCTGCAAATTCTCAAATTTCTAATTTTAGGCATTTTTAGGTTTCAATTATATAAATATTTTACTGTTTTGATAAACAGTGTAATAACAAAGGCTAAAATAAAATTTTAGCAATGTATCCCTTATCATTAATATACAATTTGGTTTCAATGTTATCTCTGCAAACTAAACATGGAAGTGATTTTTTTTTGAGACAATATGATCAAATCCTTATCATGGATACCTTTGCAGTTGAGCGTTTATCAATGCAGCATATTCGTTATGATAAAGATCAATTTAAACATGTTTTTGTGTTACTTTTCGTACAGGATTATGAGTAATATTCTCAATTTCATTGATTTTTTTTTGTTCTTCTGCGTAAAATTACAGGTCCTGTTGCTGAGGACATGTTCCATTGGCAAGCTACAATCATGGGTCCTCCAGACAGTCCATATGCCGGTGGAGTTTTCCTAGTTACCATCCATTTTCCTCCGGATTATCCTTTCAAGCCCCCTAAGGTCAGTCAGAGATTAGTAGCTCTTTTGATGTAGGGATTTTTTTTATTCGTTCATTTCGTTGAATATTACAGGTTGCTTTTAGAACAAAAGTTTTTCACCCAAATATAAACAGCAATGGGAGCATATGCCTTGACATATTGAAGGAGCAGTGGAGCCCTGCCCTAACCATTTCCAAGGTTTGTTTTCAAATGTTCTTTACCTATTGAAATTTCGCATCTGGATCCCTAGCCTTTATTATTTTGGCATGTGATTCCCCTAGCTTTCAAGTTTGTAGCAACTTGGTCCATAGTGAACGGTTTATGTCCATATCATCGTTGACATGTTAGATATTTTTGTTAAAAGGCAGTTGCACCCTTAATTTTTATTAAAAAGAAAAAAATTAAACATCCGTCTCCAAACCCCCACCCATAACATCCATCCCAGGCGGAGGTGGAGAATGGGGAGGCTGGTTTAATGGTTGGAGGAAGAATGTGAGGAGTAGACCGTCTGGGTGGCAGGGAAAACGGCATTGAGGGACCGGTGGGGGCATTGAAAAGTGGCTCAGGAGTTTTTAATACGTTTTACCCCTCAAATAATGTTTCATTGTACGCACACAACTTTATAATATCTACTTGGAAGGAACCTTCCAAGGGAGACTACAATGCTACAAAATTGAGTAATTGAGGATTCTATTGCTACAATAGGGGGCTATGACGCATTTATTGTTGTCTATATCGGATAAATTGCTCCTTGCTTGATATATTCAAATTCAACGTTGTAATGGAGTTGAAATTGTATGTTTCCCCATGTTAGGTGTTACTTTCAATTTGTTCTTTGTTGACGGACCCAAACCCTGATGATCCTTTGGTGCCCGAGATTGCTCACATGTACAAGACTGACAAGAACAAGTATGAAATCACTGCAAGGAGCTGGACTCAAAAGTACGCCATGGGCTAACCATATTTGGAATGTGCGATGGGAGGGGAGGGACGTTCGCTTCGAAGTACTTTGGTCTTTTCATTCTGTGTATGAATTTGTTTCATCTGTCCGTCCATCCGTCAAGTCCTAAGTTGGACGGACAAAATGTCCAAAACTCTTGGAAGGAAAAAACTTTTTTCTTTGCGAATGTATGTTAGTTTGATTTTGAAATAATTTCTACAGCTGATATATCTCTCGATCTTGAATCTTATACAACGTGCTTTCCTCGATAAAAAATAATTAAAGTTGATCACTAAGGTTAAGTTATCGCTTTGTTTTGTCTGCAAAATACTTTGCCTATGTTTGACTTTTATTTTTTTTAAACTCATTTTCAATCACATTCTCTCGTAAAATAATTTTACATGTAAATCGAAATCTTCTTTTTATTTTTTAACCACTTATTCTCAAAAAAATTATTATTTCAAAACATATTTTCATACAAAAATGGGGTTTCACAGGGGTTTATATGTTTCTTGTGACTCAAATGTTCCACTTCTCAAGTTAATTACTAAATCCAGGAGATGAAAAGGATTTTTTGTTTTTTTGAAACTTTTTAAACTAGCTCATTTCTTAAGTTTGGTTCCTTTCTTAAGAATCAAGTGGTTAGCCAAAAGGAAAAATTAAGCAAAATCATATATTTTAAGTATTGAACTCAACATTTAGGTATTAAAGTTATATTTTCAAAATTCAGGGCTAAATATTATTCTAATATTATTAATATATAACATAATATTATCAATTTAATATTAATAAAAATAAAATAGGTTTAGTTTATATCTAAATGGTTATTTACACCATATATCTGGATACTTTTAAAAGTGGCACGGTCAAACTCCTATATTTCTACTTTGATTTTTCAACAATAACATATTTCAACAATGACCTTTTGAATTGTAGAAGATAAAAATACCCTTAAGTAAATAATACAATTATAAAAAGTTATTTTTAACTAAAGGACAATACTATCCTTTTAATTTACAAGTAAAAACCAAACACTTCCCATGTAAAATTTCAAAACCAACTAAATTTTCTTATATGTTTATTCCAACAAAATTATAAACTCTCTCATTTTTTATCTGTTTCAACTGCAAAATCTCATAAATTGATCAAACATTGAACAAGATTTTTTTTTTTTTTTTACATCTACCATTTCGAATCAGTAAGTATAGTATGTTCAATTTTGTTCTCGCTAAATTAGTATATGTTTTTAATCGATAAATCTTATTTCGGCATAGATTAACATGTAGATAAAAAATTTTAAGCATAAATAAGAAAAAAAATTCATCTGTATATCATGGTCGTCGTAACAGCACGCTGTTAGCTGTTTTTTTTAATCATAACAGTCAGTAGTTGAGTTGATTTTAGACTATTAGTTTTTATATAATTCAAAATTTTACTCCATCATGCTGATATGGTTATGGTTCCAGTTTGTTATTTTAATGATTTCGAATTTGATGAAAAAGATATATAAGATTTGATGTTCCATCTTAAAAGGTCAACCTTATTAAGAGAAGTAGTACAAACTCTTATAAATTGATCTATATTATCATCCTTCTTCGATGTGGCATTTTATCCATTAAAATGTCACCGCAAGATGGTGGCTTATTTGAGCAGACCAATCTTGAAATTCTTGTACTCAATTTTTTTGAGTCTTAATCGGCCAAAATATTCGTTGGAGTTTAATGGGCTCTGATAACATGTTAAAATTTGAGGTTCCATCTTAAAAAGTCAACCTTATTAAGAGGAGTAGTTCAAACTCTTATAACTTGATCTATGTTATCATCTTTATTCGATGTGAGATTTACACCTTAACAATATACGTGATGGTATTTTTATTTCCATACGTCGAGCACATCATATGCTGAAATGTACCATGATTTAGCAAACAAGCTCAAAATTGATCTCTCTCAGTACGATATGAAACTGGAATTTAAATTCAAGGAGTATTCATCCATTCTGATTCCACCTATGAAGGTTGCTTCGGATACTGAAGTGAAGCACCTATTTTAATTGAACAACATGCGCACGACTCCTCTTTGCGTAACTTTAGTGAGAAATAATGTTACAGAAAGTGAATTTTTGGGATATAGTTGAGATAGCGCGGGAGGATGATGTGGTATTCTCGAGAGAGTTGATCTTCATCATGATCTCGCTGTTACAACAAGAATTTCATCGGTAGTTTACAACAATGAAAATATGAATAAATTTACAAATGAGGATTTGCTTATTTTATCCCGTCAAATACATGAGTGGGGTGGGAGCGCAGGGGCTGGATCGAGTGGACCGTTATCTAATTCTTCGCGAGTAGTTGTTGATGATAATGATTTGTATATCGAGCAACTGTTTGAAACCAAAAGAATATTTGCAAGAAGCTACGCACCAAATTGCATTGAAATACAACTTTGAGTTCAATGTGAAGAAACCAAACAAATCATTGCTGATGATTGTTTACGTTGACGACAGTTACCATTGGCATTTACGAGCGACGAAGATGGACACGAATGACATTTTTGTAGTTTGCAAGTATACATGAGAACATACTTGTGAAGTAGGAATTCGTCAAAATAATCACAAGCAAACTTGTGCATAGTTTATTGGTCAACAGATAATGCATAAGTATCAGGACCCACGGACGATCTAGAGACCTTCGAACATCATTAATGACGTCCGTCGAGAGTACGGAGTGGTCATGAGCTACAAAAATACTTGGCAGACCAAAGAATGCGTGTTGGAGAACTTAGTAAGCTCAGCCGGAGAGCTATGTTAAATTGGTCAGGTATTACCATAACATGGGTACAACTAATCTTTGCTCTGCATTTTTTATTGATATGGATGGCCAGAATTACTTTAAGTTTTTCTTCATGGCTCTTGGACAATGCATTTGGGGATTTCGAAATACGATGTGACCCTTAATTTTAGTCAATTGTACAATTCTGAAAGTTAGATATGGAGGCAAGTTAATTATTGCTACTTGTCAAGATTCCAACATCCAAATTTACCCTCTTGCATTCGATATAGTCGATAGCGAGAATGTTCTTTCAATACGTTGGTTCTTCACAAAGCTAATGGAAGTAATCGGATAAGTCGAGGACTTTGCCTTTGTAACTTATTGGGAACCATCTTTAATAAATGGTATCGTTGAAGTTATTCCCGAGGCACATCATAGGTATTGCATGTACCATATACAAGGCAACCTGAAAATTAAGTTTCAGGGTAAAGGCATCGTTTCATTGTTCATGAGAGCGACCGAAGTTTATAGTGTCAAAGAGTACAATAAATTCATGGTAGAAATAGGGAGTAAATCATTCTCGACGTAGGAGTATCTAACGAAAATAGGAATTGAACATTGGGCGAGATCACATTTTCTAGGAGGTCGATACAACATGATGACGTCAAACAATGCGGAGTCTCTCAATGCATTATTCCAAAAGGACATAAAGTTACCTATCCTCTTAATGATTGAGAACATTCGTAACAAGTTGCAGTAATGGTTTCAAGACTGATGTGCAGAATCATAGAGTTTCACAAGCGTGCTAGCCCTGGCTCAGGAGGATAAACTCTTCAAGGCTGCAAAGGTTGCGATAAAGTTGATGTAGAACCACTAGATGAGTTACACTTCTTCGTGAAATGTTTGCGTAATATGGCATACATGGTGAACTTGATTGATAACACCTGCACTTGTAGTCGATTTTAGTTAGAGAGTTTTCCATGTGAGCATGCAGCCATGGTGGCTATGTTTAGAGGCTTTGTAGTGAGAACCTTATGCTCTTCCTATTACATGGTTTATTATTGGAGAACAGCATACGACGAGACTACGAAACCCACAATTAGATTGAAATCGAACCCAAGAAAGTCAAAATAATAAAGTTTTGGATTTGATTTGAAAAATAATGAGTCAAAATAACCAACAATAGGCGAACGATATGTTGATCCTTTTGATTGAATATTTGAGATTATCACCCGATTGATTTGAACGCCACAAGAAGAATTTTGATAAATTCATAATTTGTCCAACGAAAAACAAGAATTCGAAATCAAATTGCCTCTCAATAATCACAATAATAATGTTCCCCTTTTTCAATGAAAGAATAGATCCTATTTATATGGAACACATGTAAACCCTAGTCTAAACGGAAATAAAGTCCAAAAATAACAAAAGATACCATAAAATAGAATTCTAACTAAAATAGGAGATTACATGAAATTTGAAAAAATTCGTGTCCAGATTAGTCTATGCGATCGCATAGTATAAACACATGTGGTCGCATAGAACAATGTTCAGCCTCAAGTTTGATTCGGTAATACGATATGTGACTACAACCTTTTTAAGCTATGTGGTCGCAAAGCTTTAATTTTGATTCCTCATTTTCCTTGTGTGAAATTTCGTGCCATTTTCGGATTGAACTCATGGACGGAAATCTAACACCCAAACTGAAAGTTATGCACGTTTTCATCCACGCTGCTCATTTTTTCATATATCTTCCAAATCTTGAATCCAACGCACCAACTGCCTTCATGTCCAACATGTAAGTTGTTATATGGCTTTTTGCACTCGAGCTCTTGGCCTTCGCATCTTGGACAACTCATTCCATAGCCTCCTTGATCCTTCGTAACTCTTGATTTTGTCTTCGATTTCTTTTCAAGCTAGACCGGATATTTGTAAATTTGTTGCCTTTCTTGGATCACATCAAGCGCGTGGTTCTAGATGTCTAAGCACATCTAGAATATCATCTACCGAAAAGTTTTCTCGATCGCTTAGGTGCAGAGCAATATGACATACTCGCCAATTTTATACAAGTCAAATTCCCTTTAATGATAATTGTACAATATTATAATAAACAATTAAATTCTCGCTATTGAAAATTTGTTTTTACAATATTTTACAAATTTATAAACAATTAAAATTTTGATTCGTACAATTTATTTACAATATTTACAATTATTTGACAAATAAATAAACAATTAAATTTCGATATTTACAATTTGTTTACAATATTTACAATTATTTGAAAAATAAATAAACAATATTCACGAATCAAAGTGAATATTGTTCCAATTTTATATCCATGATTGGTTGATTCCATCAACCTTATATGCTATATTCAAAAATTTGATATACTTTATTGCAACTATACCACTGCAAATAAATAATATTGTGTTAGTTCGGTCAATACTTTCAATATGAATCGCAAATGTGTAACACTCACTTAAGGGTCGTCGAAGAGTGCTGCTAACTGTTTGCTAAATGGACATTCGTCTGTTTGAGATGCTCGTCAATGATAAATCTGAGAGCAGGGTGTCTCCCATCGCCTAGCAAACTGGCTACCCAGAGGGGGACAGTCTCATATGCCCAGATCTGCAATACATACAATTATTATATATATAAATTTAGAATAAATTTTTTTAACGTTAATTATGTTTAACATTTACCTGCACAGCCGGAACAATCCATAGGTATCGTATTTACGTGTGGACTCTTTAGGCTTCGAATGTGATCCGGTGAAGAAGTAAACGGTGTCTTCAAAATATCTTCGACCCTAGGGATAGTTGTTGAAGGCATCAATGTCATCAACAACTTCCAAATAGAAAAGATCGATCGCAGTCTTTTTGTAATGACACCTCTGCACGCTCTCAAGAATGTAGACCACTCATAGCTTCAATCTTTCAAACATCTGATCGCATTCCCTGATTGTGCCGATCAACTACGATAGAAACACCGTCTTTTGTTCCTGAAAATAGGTCTCGTGCAGCTTTTTTTTTTGGGTACTGTCTGTAACTGCCTCGTCGCCCGCTATCCTCAGCCCTGTCACAAGGGCAAACTCAAATAGGGAGAAAGTATGGACCATGCCTTCGAGGTCGAAGTGAAGGGCATCCGTCGACTTTCCAAGCAGGCGACATAGTAACGCATCAATAATTTGTCCAGAGTGGTGTATCTTTCTCAACTGATACAAGGGTCACAGGAAGGACCGACTAGGATATCTACATGATCATCATCCAGTAACTCCAATACAGTAGTAAAACTGTCAAAGTTATAGTTATACGTTCATTTTCCCTTGATCTGTCTTAACTCCACAGTTAGATGATACTCCATCTTACAAAAATTCAAATATTAGAACATTCAACAATCGATAATGAAATAAGTATAATTTCAAAATATTAAGTGAACCAAATTACAGACAAAAATAAAAATAAATTAATTAAAGAAAATAATAAAATATAAAAAATGAAGAATTAAAAAGAATGTTAAATTGAAAAAAAATAGCAAAGAATATACATATTATATAATTAAAATTAGAAAATTAAATTTTATAATAAAAAGAAAAGAATTAAAAATAATTTTAACTTGGAAAGAAAATGAAAAAAAAAGGTTCATTGGGCCGAATGATGAAAACAGTCGAAAAAAATTATTTTCAATCGAAAAAATAAAAAAATAAGAAATTTTAAAACTATTTCAAAAAGAATTATAATAAAAAAAATAAGCAAAAAGAAATTATGAAAATTAAATAAATAATATAAATATTATTTAGTTAAAATTGAAAATTTAAATTAACAGAGAATATAATTAAAACTTAAAAAATTAAATTTTATCATAAAAAGAAAGAATTAAAAATAATTTTAAATTGAAAAAAAAAATATATGGGCCAACTGTTCGGACTGTTAACCGTCGCCCACTTGCCCAGACAACTAAAACAGTTGGCCGGCCCAATCGATTGCTTTTCTCTCGCTATTTTCGGCGACTTAAGGTGCAAAACCTTAGGAATTTGAAGCTAAATCTCTACTACACCAAATGATCTACCTAAATAATGAAAAATAAATATTATACATAAGAATAAATGAAAAATCATTCTCATAATTCAAAAAAAAAAAAAAACTACTCATGAAGATAATGGTTGGTATGTGGTGGTTGACGTTGGGTTTGACTGTGACTATGCTTTTTCGATTGGATCCCAACTGTGGACTGTGTGAGTAATTTTCAGGTTCTTTTTCCTTCTCTATCTCTCTCTCAAGAGTGATTGTTGGTTGAAGAAGAGGTATTTATGGGTTTTGGTATTTCATTTACAATTTATATATTTAACTTTTTTTTAATGGGAAAATATGGCCAGATCAATGAGTCAATTGCTTGTACTTCCTCCACGTATCAATTTCAAAACAGAGATGGAGAGAAAATCAATTCATATCTTTTCAACATTGAAACCTTCATTTAAACTACTATTCTATCTCCATACATTCATATCTTTTCAACACTCTTCCAAACTTCGATTTGGCCACAATCATAGTTTATTTTCAAACAATTTCTACTATTCAAACCTTCATAAACCCGAAATTTAAAGAAAATGGTGTTAACTAGAAGTGTGGGGCGTGATTCTCATTTTTTAGAGTTCCCTGGTACATAGTTTCCGAACGAGATAAGGTTTTCCTTATTCAATTTTAGACTGAGATTTTCGGCTACAAGGCACCTATTGTTGCAAAATAAATTCTTACCGATGCAGGAACATCCTACTCAGATAACGATGAGCTGTTAGACAGCACGTTAATTGCACTTAGATATTACGAGTTAGCAGATCAACGCAAATATAGCAAGTGAACGTAATATTTTCCTAATCTTAACCCCAATTCAGAAAGCTCTTTTCGAGGCGCACATCGTGGCCACTCAGCTATGCCCGGTGCAAATCTTTTTCGAGGGTAAAATCCATTGTTTTCTCTTTCAAATTCCAATATAAAGTTGTTTTTTGCGTTTTTTTTTTTTTTGAATATTTCGTTTGCCTTGTTAAGATAGGTTATGAACTCAGATTGAGCCGAATTTTTGGGATTTTATTTCTTTTATTACGTACTATCTTTTGGTATGAATATTGAGATTTTGCTTTTTTTGGTAAAATTTCGATAATCTTGATTTCTTTAGCTATATAACCTGGCTTGTGGGTTTTTTTGGGGTATTTGAAGTTGAATAATAAAGTTTTATCTTTTTAGATGTTTTCTCTTGCTTTTCTCTTACATTCTTCTCTATTTATCTCCCGCCTGTATAATAATCTCTATTCTACTCGACGTCGGTTGGTATCAAAGCTTCATCATCTTCCTGGGGTAAGATTTCATCAGTCCTGTCATGGTTGATGGTCATGGTCGTCGCGGGCAGGTTTCAAATGAGGAAGTCCATCACCGTGATCATAACGTTCAAGATGTGACAATTGAAAATTTATAGAGGCAAGTTGCAGAGTTAACTCAGCGTCTAGCGGCGTAGGATTTTGGTTAAGTAGAGGGTCACAAATTCGATTCCAGTTTCGAAAATCCATATCACCATCGAGCTCGATTCAAGGAGCACCGTGGTCGGGAGGATCGCCATGGAGACTTTGGCTTCAGAGTGGATCTGCCTGAGTTTTCTAGTATATTACAGGCCGAAGGATTTATTGATTGGTTGAACGAAGTGGAGTGTATCTTCGAGTTTAAAGAGGTCCCAGATCGTATCAGGGTGAAACTAGTCGCCATTAGACTGAAGGGTAGAGCGTCTGCATGGTGGGAACAACTGGGGCGTTCACGGGACAAACATGGTGAGACCAAGATCACTGATTGAGAGAAGATGAAGATGAAGATAAAGATGAAAGGTCACTTCTTTCCTTTCGGCTACACCCAAACTTTGTTTCAGCTGCTCCATTCCCTGAAGTAAGGCATGCAATCAGTTGAAGATTATATGGAGGAGTTCTATCAGTTGTTAGCCCAGAATGACTTATCTCAGACAGAAGAGCAGATGGTAGTACGGTATTTGGGGGGATTACGATAACCCATACAAAATAACCTTAGCCTTCACTCTCTATGGACCGTTTCTGAGGCATACCAACGTGCACTGGTGGTGGAAAAGCAGCAGAATAGGAGGTCAGTAATCTAAAATGAAAGTAACCAACAAGTTCGCCCACGAGCATTATGTTCTTGTCAACATCCACTGTGGGAGACTTCTAGTTCAAATATCAAGTGCTTTAGATATAGTGAATAGGGGCATAGGAAAACTGATTGCAGGAAACCAGCTAGTCAGAAGGGTAAAAATCTTCTGATTCAGGAGGATACACTAGATGAAACTGAGGAGTTTGGAGAACTCATGTATGACGATGACGAAGTTGACGATGTGTTGTATGGAGATGGCCATGAGACCCTGGTTGTTTGCAAGATTTTACTAACCCCCAAGGGCCATTTAGGAGACGACTTGTTGAGATCCAATATCTTCCACACGACCTGCAAAGTTGAAGATAAAGTCTGCAAGCTGATTATCAACGGTGGGAGTTGTGAGAATATAGTGTCCGAAGAGGTTGTCCAAAAACTACAGTTGAGGTGGATCGTCATCCCAAACCATATAAATTGTCATGGTTGAATAAAGGCAGTGAGGTGACAGTCGAAAGGCAGTGTTTCGTATCATTTTCGATCGGAAAAAAATATTTTGATAACGCTTGGTGTGATGTCTTATCTTTGGATGCTTTTCATTTGTTGTTAGGCTGACCTTGATAGTATGACCATAGTGTTATTCATGATGGGCGGACAAATTTATATTCCCTTAGCATCAAGGGGAATAAGATTGCGTTGGCGCCTCGTCGGGAATAGACTATTCCTGCCCCAGTAGCCAACAATACCAACCTACTTTCTATGTCTAGGTTTTTAGTTGAGATTGAGCATGAAGATGTAGTCTATGCTTTACTGCCTCGAGGGAATACTGCAACAGCTACTATCGGAGTTCTCAAGCCTAATGTCAAAGGATCTTCTTCCAGGGTTGCCACCTAAGAGGGATATTCAACATCAGATCGATCTTGTTCCGGGTTCGAGTTTACCTAATCAACCAGCATATCGCCTCAGTCCCAAAGAAGCTGAAGAGTTATAGCGACATGTGGTTTAGTTGTTGGAGAGGGGCTACATCCCAGAAAATATGAGCCCATGTGCAGTTCCTGCTCAATTGGTACCGAAAAAGGATGGTTCATGGCGTATGTGTGTTGACAGCCGAGTAATAAATAAAATTACTGTGAAGTATAGGTTTCCAATTTCTCGCCTGGATGATATGTTAGATCAACTGTCCGAGTCTAAGGTCTTCTAAAAAATTGACCTTAAAAGTGGATACCATCAAATCAAAATAAGGCCTAGAGATGAATGGAAGATGGCGTTTAAGACGCAGCACGACTTATATGAGTGGATGGTCATGTATTTTGGGTTATCAAATGCGCCCAGCACATTCATGAGATTTATACATCAAATCTTGCAAACTTTTATGGGAAAATTTGTTGTGGTTTACTTTGACGATATTCTCATTCATAGTCCGACATCGGAGTCACATTTTGATCACCTCCATGCTGTTTTTGAGATGCTAAAAAAAGAGTGCATATTTGTCAATCAGAAGAAGTGTACCTTTTTCACTACTTCTGTGACTTTTCTCAATTTTGTTGTATCTACTGATGGTGTTCATGCAGATCAATCAAAGATAGATGTAATCTTGGAGTGGCCTAAGCCGAAGAACTTGCACGATGTCAAAATTTTCCACCGATTAGCATCCTTCTATTGACGGTTCATCAGAAACTTCAGCATCCTAAACCCAAAAACTTGCACGATGTTAGGAGCTTCCATGGGTTAGCATCATTCTAGCGGCGATTCATCAGGAACTTCAGCACTTTGATTGCTCCTATTACAAAGTACCTTAAGGGGAGGCAGAGGTCAGTTTTCAACTGGTCAACCAGAAGATGATCGAAGCACCAGTGTTAGCACTCCTTGATTTTGACAAAGTGTTCGAGGTAAATTGTGATGCATCTAGGGTGGGCATGGCGGTGTTCTGAGTCAGTTAGGGCGATCGGTTGCTTTTTTCAGTGAGAAGCTGTTAGGATCGAAGAAAAATTATTCCATCTATGATCTGGAGTTCTATGCCATAGTCCAGTCCTTAGAGTATTCACATCACTACCTAGTACAGAGAGAGCTCATTCTACTTACTGTTCATGAGGCCCCGAAGTACATCAATGGCCAATACAAACTGAGTCGACGGTATGCCAAGTGGGTGGCGTACTTACATGAGTTTACCTTCACGCTGAGGAACCAAGCATGGAGCCTAAACCACGTTGCAAATGCCTTGAGCCATTGTATTATACTCCTCACCACCATTAGTATCAAAGTTACAGGCTTTGAGACTTTCTCGGATATGTATGCAGCTGATCCCTCATTTGGAAGGATATTTCAGGAGGTAACTGATGGTCACCGTCATGATGGACACTTTGGCCGAGATAAGACATTAGCCCTTATCTCATCTGACTTTTATTGGCCCAAGTTGACTAGCGATGTGACTCATTATTTGAAACGTTGTTACGTGTGCCAGCGGTCTAAGGGAGTCCTTACCAATGCGGGATTGTACACTCCATTACCTGTTCTTGAAGCTCCGTAGTTCGATGTTAGCATAAACTTTTATTGGGTTTACCCCGTAGCCAGCGAGCCTCCGATTCTATCCTTGTTGTGGTTGACAGATTTTCTAAGATGGCCCATTTTATAGCTTGCAGAAAGACTATGGATGCTGTTCGGATTGCCCACCTTTACTTCGGAGAGATTGTACGTTTACATGGTGTTCCTCGTTCAATCACTTCAGATTGTGATACCAAATTCATAAGTCATTTCTAGAGGAGTTTGTGGGGGAAAATGGGGACACAAGTGAATTTTAGCAGCGCCTATCACCCCCAGACAGATGGTCGGACTGAGGTGGTAAATCGAAGCTTGGGAAACCTTTTAAGGTATTTGGCAGGTGCAAAGTCGAAGTAGTGGGATTTGGCATTACCTCAAGCAGAATTTGCCTATAATAGGTCGAAGAATAGGACCACTAGCTTAAGTCCATTTGAGATTGTCTATGGTCAGAACCCATTCGAGGTGCTTGATTTAGCCCCTATTCCAAGTACGGGACGTTTGAATCTCAAGGCAGATGAGATGGCAGAACATCTTTGAGGTATCCATGAACAAGTGAAGCTAACTATTCACGAGAGTAATGTCAAGTACAAGGCTCGGGCCGATAGCCACAGTCGTCAGGTCCTTTTTGATGTTGGTGATTTTGTTTGGGCAGTACTGACTCAAGATCGTTTTCTAATTGTGGAGTATAATAAGTTGAAGGAGAGAAATGATGGACCCTATGAGATTTTGTAGAAGATCAATGATAATGCCTACTGATTTTGTCTTCCCAACCATTTGAAGACTTCTAATGTCTTTAACGTAAAACACCTCAGCCTTTGTTTTGTGGATTCTAATGAAGCTGTTATAGACTTGACGACGAGTTCTTTCCAACCTGGGGCGACTGATGTGGAGCATCCGACTCAGATGACTCTGAGCTGTCAGACAGCACGTTAATTACGCTAAGATATCACGAGTTAGCATATCGACGCAAATATGGAAAGTGAACGTAATATTTTCCTAATTGGGCGACATTTGGATGAGTTTTGGTAATTTGGCCATAACTTTGGCTACGGTTAGGGATGGCAGTGGGGCGGGT
>CAIGRB010034030.1:0-10847 GCA_903798255.1 Fraxinus quadrangulata | reverse complement strand
CGTTGAGCTGTCAGACAGCACGTTGATTACACTAAGATATCATGAGTTAGCAGATCAACGTAAATATGGCAAGTGAACGTAATCTTTTCCTAATTGGGCGACATTTGGACGAGTTTTAGTAATTTAACCATAACTTTGGCTACGGTTATCGGAACCGCGCTCATGACCCCAATTTGGAAAGCTCTTTTCGGAGTGCACATCGTGGACACCGAGCTATGCTCGGTGCGAATCGTTTTCGAGGGAAAAATTCATTAGTTTCCCTTTCAAATTCCAATTTTAAGTTATTTTTTTGCCGTTTTTAGTAATATTTCGTTTGCCTTTTTAAGATAGGTTATGAACACGGATTGAGCCGAATTTTTGAGATATTATTTCTTTTATTACGTACTATCTTTTGGTATAAATATTGGGATTTTGTTATTTTTGATAAAATTCCGATAATCTTGATTTCTTTAGCTATATAAGCCGGCTTGTGGGTTATTTTCGGGGTATTTGAAGTTGAATAATAAAGTTTTATCTTTTTAGATATTTTCTCTTGCTTTTCTCTTACGTTCTTCTCTGTTTATCACCTACCTGCAAAATAATCTCTATTCTGCCCGGCGTCAGTTGGCATCCAAAGGCTAATGGACAAATAGAAGTTGTGAAACACTGTGTTGAGAATTAGGTGCTTTGCATATGAAAACGTATAAAGATGGAACAATTGACCACCTTGGGCAAAATATTGGTATAATATCACTTTCTATGGGTAAACAAATACAACATCATTCTGTGTAGTTAATGATCAAATTCTCCTCTTATACACTCTAGATCTAGTATACTGTATACAAGGTGTGACTTTAGTTGAACAACAATTGAAAGATCGAGATACCATATTAGAGAAGCTTAAATCCTACTTTCTTTGTGCTCAAGCAAAAATGAAGACGGCTGCAAATCGACATCGTCGAGAGGTCCAATTCAATGAAAATGATCTGGTATATGTTAAACTTTTCCCTTATTGCTTCTGCATCTAGGCTAAAAAGCCTAATAAAGTTTGACTCTCGCTTCTTTGGCCAGTTCAAGATTCCTCCCACATATCATTTGGAACTTCCTCCCACAACTTCTATCATCCCATATTTCATGTATCCTCATTAAAAAAGAAGGCACTGGGTTAAACTAAAACTTGTCAGCAGCTACTAACACACCTAAATGCTACCTTCGAATGGATTGTGGAACCGGAGTAGTTCCTTAGAGTTTATGCCATTCTCACCCTAAGAAGTGAAACTTTGATCCAATGGAAAGGTCCACTTGATTCAGAAGCTTCATGGGAACCAGTGGCATCTATCATCCAACACATTCCTAATTTTTACCTTGAAGATAAGGTGTCTTTGGGACCGGGTATAATGATAAGCATCCATTAGATATATGTCTTCTAGAAAAGCTACAAAGACTTGTGCACCAGCTAGCTAAAAGCATCAATAGATTGTAACAACAAATTTTGTTACATTAGCAGAATAACATGAACATAATTAGTTACTGGGGTTATATACGTGAATAGGATGAACCATTGTAAGCAGGGAAAAATTGAGAGTATAGAAGATATGGTAGAGAGTATTGCTCTCATAAGGTTGTAGTTTCTTTTATTTGTAATTTCTTTCTAGCGTCAATTAAAGATCAATTACTAATTCCCTATTTTTCTATAGCAATCCTCAATTTCCAGTTTGAATCTTGTTGGCATGTCGAGCTTTGATTAACATGTCAAGGTTATAGCTCAGTAAGATTGAGCTCGGTAATACGAGGTCAGCTCGGATGGTTAGCGTGTTGAAGAAGATTGTGTAATCTCCCAAGAAAAGGAAAAGATTCTAATGATTGAAGATCACTGACATGATCAATATGTTGGCCAATCAGAAAGATCCAAAGGAAATAATCTGACATCAGTGCTTACATAAACCCTGTCTAAATATTTTAGCTCCTTTCCCAAGACTAGCTTCATTAATTGTTAGGGCCCACTTAAGATTTGATCATCATTAAACTGCCAGGTTGAGTTCGGTAGCCAATAGAATTATCCTAATATGTGTACTTCCTTAGCTCAGAATTGCTGCTGACAGGACAGAAAATTAATGAAATATGTACTTTCTCTCATATAAAAGGGAGAATAGTGGTAATATGAGGGGATGACTCTTTTTTCACTCAAGAAATGTTCTTACATATCATATTTCAAATATCTCCTTAGAAAAAAAACAAGATTAACTCATTTGTTACGACATTATCAACTCTTGTATAACTATCAATAAAAAAGTACATATTATCCTTGAAATTGACTCGAAAATTGTTCTTACAATTTTTAGTGTCAACAGTTTGGCGCTAGAGGAAGGGCCCGAACTTGTGGGACCAGCCCCATTTTTCCTTACAACCGATATCCATAAGGAAATATCATCATGGATAATTCTTCAGCATCTGGAAATCAGTCTTATACTCGTCCCGAACAAATCAGCAACCTACAACGTGCTGAGAGGAGGCAAAGTCAAAACGAAGTACCTAACCCTCAAATGACTGTAATGAGAAAGGCCATTGAAAAATTGACAAACGTGGTCGACAGGCTAGAACGAAACCAAACCTATGCTTTACCACAAGACACTGAAGTAAATTTCCCATACAGGGAGAAGACCAGGAGACCTCCCACTAGAAGGACTCTCCACTTCTTAGGAGAAGAACCTTCTAAGAGCCAAACTGAAGAAATAAGGAGTTCTCCCACGACGTCTAGGCCCAATGCTAAGAGGACCAAAAGTGTATTCAATAGGTTGGGTTCCCAACACTCCTTAACACCCGTTACTAGACGTGATGAACTCCACGATGAACGCCTAATGGAACAACCTGGACCTGAAATGAGGGCCCTAAAAAATGAATTGCAGACCTGGAGGCTAAGGACAAAGGAAAGACAGAAGAATATTTCACAAAACATCATTCTCCCTTCAACGATCGTTGAACCTCTACCAGAAAAGTTGAAGATGCCACAACTTATAGGGTATGATGGGGAAGGAGATCCACTTAGCCATCTAGATAAGTACACTTTCTGGATGGAATTATAGGGATCAGGAGATGCCATAATGTGTCGACAAAGCTCAAAGATGGTTTAGAAGACTGCACCAGAGGTCAATAAAAAATTGGAGTGACCTCGCCATAGCGTTCCTTGCCCAGTTCGTGGGTTCGAAAGCAAGAACTACGCCAAAGGAATGACTTGTAAGCATAAAGTAGGAGAAGACTGAATCACTCAAAAACTACCTGAATAGGTTCAACAATTAGTCTATGGAAGTCGAAAAAATCTCTGATGATGCTGCACTCATGGCTGTACTTTCAGGATTAAGGTAAAAAATAAGATTTTGGTGGTCAATACATGAGGACGGACCTCGTATGTACCATGAGTTCTTTAGTCGAGCTGAAAAGTACATCAGTGCAGAAGAAGCCACCTCCTATCGAAAGATTTCAAACCCCACGCCAAGCCAAGGGAAAACAAGTGGATAGAATGCTACACGAGATAGGAGAAAAGATAGGAGAGACCAAAATCGTTCAAGGCCATATCCTGACAAATTCTGTGAATACCATCCATTGAATACAACCTTGGAGGAGGTCTTCCTACAAGCTGGGGAGAAGGAGACCTTCCGTCGACCTTAGCTGCAGAAAAAGGAATTTAGTGGGAAAGGACAGGTGAAGTACTGTCGTCTTCACAGAATGGTAGGACACAACACTGACGACTGCAGAAACCTGAAAGAAGAAGTGGAAACGCTTATCAGGCGAGCTCATTTGCAGGAATTCATAACTAAGCCTAGGGAGGTAAACCCACCTGACATCCAACCATCCAACCAATAAGGGACAGCTCAGCAAGTCTGACCTGGACCTTAGGCTCGGGAGGCACAACACCCGGTCGAGATCCAAACTTTGATAAGCGAAAACCAGTGTTTTGAAGGCTCGCGAAGAGCTAGGCGAAAAATAGCACGTGACGCTCGTACTTAGCAAAACCACAATCCAGTGTACCTACATACTAAAGCTCGTAAAATGCCATACTCAAAGTGGTTTAGATTCATAGAAGAAGATACACAAGGAGTGTTGCAAGATCAAATTGAGGCGTTGGTCATAGCCATGACAGTCACTGGAGCCCAAATACACCAAACTCTGGTAGATAATGGGAGTTTGGTTAACATTTTATATTCCCAAACTTTGGAACGAATGGGAATATATGAACAATATCTGCAGCCATACTACAAAAGATTACAAGAGTTCTCTGGAGATCCTATAGAAGCTAAAGGACAGATTGTTCTAATGACAGAGCTTGGAGAGCCCCCTCGTCAAAGAAGAATTCTAGCAAATTTCGTTATTGTTGATCTTCCTTTCAACTATAATACCATATTGGGAAGGCCCATACTGCACGAGCTACAGACAGCCACCTCAATATATTACTATTGTCTTAAATTCCCAACTTTCCATGGACCAGGGGTGGTGTGCGGAAATCAAGCCAAAGCAAGAGCTTGCAGCGTAAACCTACCTTCCACCCAGATCCAAATGATATAGAATCAACAACATCGACAAATAGGAGAATTCAGATCTAAACGACCTATCGTGGCTGACCTGTCTGAGATCGGCATAACTGAGAAACATCGCAAAAAGGCCACTGACGACCAGCTCTTATTTGAAGAAATGGAGGCAGACCTAAATCTGTATCCAGGGATCTTGGTAATCTCCATTCCCATGTCTGGAGTTGATATTCCCAAGGTATTGTTCGATACAGGAAGCTCACTTAACATACTTTACGTTGGTACCCTGGAACGAATTGGGATTCCCCAGAGCTTCCTACAACCTTATCCAAGTATGGTTCTAGGGCTTAATGATTCTCCTTCCATAGTAAAAGGGGTAACCAAACTCCCTGTAAAGCACGGAGAATTCCTTCGGCAAGCCAAGTTGAGCGCATAATTTGTGGTCCTGGACTCAAAATCCCCTTATGATGCTATATCATGGGGCAACCTTTGTTGTTCAACCTCAAGGAAATTATGTCTATGTATCATTATTCCATCAAATTTCCCATACCTCATGGCATAGGATAGGTCAAGGGAAACAGAGAGGTTGCTGAGAGATGCCAGGTAGTGTTTCCTTCAAAGGAAGGAAAAATCCATTTTCCTATAGAAGTCCACAGGTTCGTACAGTCAAATCCACACTGAATTCATTGGACCCATGCCTAAAGATAAGGAGAGGAGAACCAATGGTAGAGCTGGATGCTATCAAGGAGGATATGAGTGACCTCCAGAAAGAACTCAAAGTAGTCGTGAATTGCGATCTCCACTAAAAGATCAGATCATTACGTTCTTTTAAGAAAACCTTGATGTTTTTGCTTGGGAACATTCAGATATGAAGGGAATTGACCCAAAGGTCGCATGTCATAGATTGGAAGTTGATCCAACGGTACGACCAAAGCAGCAACGACGTCGACCTTTAAACTCAGAATGGTACGAAGTCTTGAATAAAGAAGTACAAAAATTGCTCTACAATGGGTTTATTCGAGAAGCTAAATATCCGAAATAGGTTGCCAACCCTATTTTAGTCAAGAAGAGTAATAGAGATTGGAGGACGTACATCGATTTTACCGATCTAAACAAAGCCTGCCCAAATGACAGCTTCCCACTCCCAAGGATAGATCAGATGGTGGATGCCACCATTGGGCACGAATTGCTCAGCTTCATGGATGCATACTCAGGGTACAATCAGATCCCCATGTATAAATCGGATCAGGACACACAACTTTTATTACCGACCAAGGTCTTTACTGTTATAAAGTCATGCCTTTTGGCCTCAAGAATGCTGGAGCAACTTACCAACGCTTAGTAAACTCTATATTTGCTAAGCAAATTGGTAATACCATAGAGGTGTACGTCGACAACATGCTAGTAAAAAGCATGAATGCCCAAGATCATCAACACCACCTTGCTAAGATGATCAAAATCCTACAAGCTTATGGAATGAAGTTAAACCCGCACAAGTGCGCATTTGGTGTTAGCTTGGGGAAGTTCTTGGGCTTGGTAAATCGTAGAGGGATTGAAGCTAATCCAGAGAAAATAAGGACCATAATTGAGATGCGCTCTCCCACAGAACCTAAAGAGATTCAGAGTTTAACTGGACGAGTTGCAGGCCTAAGTCGTTTTATGTCGAGATCAACAGACAAATGCAGACCTTTCTTCGACGTGTTGAAATGAGGGAAAAAATTTGAATGGACACCAGAATGCCAACTTGCATTTGACCAACTAAAGTCGCACCTAGCACATCCCCCTATGTTATCAAAACTAAAAACAGGGAAGGCGTTGATGTTGTATCTCGCGGTATTAGAACATGCTAACAGGGCGGTGTTAGTCAAAGAAGAAAAGGGAATATATCACCCCGTCTACTACATCAGCAAGGCTTTGCATGAAGCCGAGCTCCACTATTCCCCATTGGAGAAGTTAGCTTATGCAGTGGTCATCGCGGCTCGGAAGTTAAGACCTTACTTTTTGGAACATCCAATTGAGATACTAACTAACTACCCATTGAGGCAGGTCCTGCAAAAATTGGATACATCAGAGAGGTTAGTTAAATAGGCAATTGAGCTCAATCAATTTAATATAAAGTACAAACCATGCACTTCTATCAAGGGACAAGCACTTACAGATTTCGTTGCAGAATTCAGTTCAAATACAATAGAAGAGCCTTGTCATAACAAACCATGGAGGCTTTCTATTGATGGATCATCCACAGAGACACGAGTAGGAGTCGAGCTTGTATTAATCAGCCCTAATCAACAATTATTTTATGAATCATTGTCGTTCAACTTCAGTGCTTCGAACAACGAAGCTAAGTACGAAGCCCTTATATCTAGCCTAAGAATGACGAAGAAAATGAGGATTGATCGCGTGGTAGTACATAGCGATTCTCAGCTAGTGGTAAATTAAGTCAATTAGGCTTATCAACCAAAAGAGGAAAGGATGAACAACTATCTCCAGATTCTTGAACAGGAGTTAAAAAATTTCCAGGAACCGATTAGCAACAAGTGAGGGGAATGAAAAATTTGATAGTATCCCAGTAGGAAGAATCTGTAATCCTGCGATCGAAGAGCTCGAAGCAATTCATATGACAACTGACCCTAAACCGACATAATGAGATTATCACGTACCTAAAACGAGGTCAAGTCCAGAAGATCCTATCATAGCAAGAAAACTTCGTACGAAGGTAGCCAGGTACACGTTAGTCAATAACGTCCTATATAAACGAGGATATTATGTACCTCTGCTTAAGTATTTGAATGAATAAGAGGTACTACGTGCCCTAGAGGAAGTGCACGAAGGAATATGTGGAAATCATGCTGGTGGACAATTTCTAGCACACAAAATCATGCGCTAAGGATACTTTTAGCTTTCTATAAAAAAGGATGCCTTAGAATTTGCCAGAAGATGTTATAAATGCCAAAGGTTTGCTCTCATAATCAACCTTCCACCAAATGAGCTAAATTGCGTAATCGCCTCATGGCCTTTCTCCAAATGGAAGGTCGATTTAATCAGTCCCATACTAACAAGAAAATGAGGAACAAAATTTGCAATCGTAGCAGTTGACTACTTCACCAAATTGGTGGAAGTTGAACCTCTAGCCAAAATAATCGAGCATAAAACCATGGAGTTCATATGGAAATCTATCATATGTCAGTTTGGGATACCACATTCCATTACAACGGACAATGGGAAACAATTTGATAACTCCCATTTCTCAAATTTCTGCTAAAGGTTTGGGATACAGCAACACTTCTCCACACCTAATCATCCTCAAGCTAACGGATAGGTGGAAGCAATCAATAAGATTATCAAGCATACGCTCAAAGCCAAGCTTGATACTCTTAAGAGAGGATGGGCTGAAGAGCTTCCTAGCATGCTATGGTCCTATCGCACCACAGCCAGTAGCAGTACAGGAGAAACTCTCTTCTCTTTAGCTTTCGGAGTAGATGTCGTAATCCCTCTTGAGATAGAGGTTCCTTCTATTCGAATATTGATGTACAATGAAAATCAGAATGAGAAAGTACTACGTTGAGAGTTGGATCTGCTGGAAGAAAAGAGAAACGAAGCCAAGATTAGAAATGCCATATACAAACAGCGTAATGCAAGGTATTACAACCAGAAAGTAAGAAAACGAGAGTTTGAAGTCGACGACCTTATGTTAAGAAAAGTATTCCTAGCAATAAGGAAAATCAATTCTGGATCCCTAGGACCTACTTGGGAAGGTCCTTACAAGGTGACCAGAGTCCTTCTTAGAGGAGCGTATGAGCTAGAAGACATGGAAGGAAAACTCCTGCTACACCCTTGGAATGCAGGACATCTCAAAAAATACTATCAGTAAAAAGGGTTGTATTTTGAAGTTGTTCGTAATAAAAAGCCCTAATGTGTGAAGATGCTGGTACACTACCCATAAAGACCTGCTAACAAAGTAGGCTAAGTTAAGATTGTAAGTGTTGCAACACTTAGTGAGAATTCCTACAAGGGAATCCCAAAAAGCCCTACTAACGAAGCAGGCCAAGCTAAGGTTGTAAGTGCTGCAACACTTAGTGAGAATTCCTACAAGGGAATCCCAAATAGCCCTGCTAATAAAGCAAGTCGTGCTAAGGTTGTAAGTGCTACAACACTTAGTGAGAATTCCTACAAGGGAATCCTAAAAAGCCCTGCTAACGAAGCAGGCCATGCTAAGGTTGTAAGTGCTACAACACTTAGTGAGAATTCCTACAAGGAAATCCCAAAATGCCCTACTAACGAAGCAGGCCGAGCTAAAGTTGTAAGTGCTGCAACACTTAGTGAGAATTCCTGCAAGGAAATCCCAAAAAGCCCTGCAAACAAAGCAGGCCGAGCTAAGGTTGTAAGTGCTACAACACTTAGTGAGAATTCCTACAAGGCAATCCCAATAAGCCCTACTAACGAAGCAGGCCTAGCTAAGGTTGTAAGTGCTGCAATACTTAGTGAGAATTCCTATAAGAGAATCCCAAAAAGCCCTGCTAACGAAGCAGGCAGAGCTAAGGTTGTAAGTGCTGCAGCACTTAGTGATGTTCTTGAGAAAAATATTTTAAATTTTATTACGACTTTAGTATTATAATAGGTTTTATAAGTTTGAAAAATGTGATTTCCATATGAAGCCCAAAAACTAGATCAGAATTTGACATTCATTCATAAAGGTCGTAACACCCTACAAGAGGTTCCTAAAAAGCAAAAGCTTCACTTGGGAAAACATAAAACAAATAACTAAGAGCTGGGAAATCTTGGGAAACTATGTCTTCACGAGTGGATTGGGCATTAGCTACCTCCAGTAGCTACTCAATTTCGTTCTGTTGCTCCTTATAGGCTTCCTCTAAGAAAGCAGTATCCCAATTCGACCATTCTTTATTGAGATGCTGAATGATTTCGCCAATAGCCAAGACATATGCTTCTTGAGCTATGGCGTCAAACGCCGGGAAAGCTCTCCATTTTTCCACTGCCTTGGAGATCTGCAGCTCAGCATCTTTCTTAGCAATCATAGCTTGAGCAATCACTTCATCAGCTCTTTTCCTCTCTTCTTCAGCTCGGATGCCGGCCTTTTTGTACTGATTCTTCAAGGCCATATTCTCCTCCACCAAGGCCTTATTTTCATCCATTAGCCTATGTTTCGTGGAAAGAGTAGCGTTGATTTCCATCCTCATCTTGTTCAGAAGACTTTTATAGTCCTTCTCTTTCTCGGCAAAAGCTGCCCTTTTCTGCTTCAATCTTCTCAAAAAGTGAGTTACCTTGGTCCTTCACTTCGAGCATTCTGTCGAGCTCAGCTTTGACTTAAGGAGCAAAAAATTAATTAAATGATGTGAACAATTTTGATACAGGAATATCAGTAAGGGAAAGAAACTTACCTTTTCTGCTACAAATGTCATTTGAAGGACTGCTCGATGGCAATGGATCTGAGCTGAGAGGATGTTTTCTCCAACAGGCATCCCAGAGAGAAATGTTTGCTTCCTATCATTCCAACTTTGGAACATCAACATCGCATATTCCCTCAAATGGGAAGATAGGGCAGCAATTGATTTCCTTAATGGAGAAGGAGCCCGAAGAAAGTCCAAGAGAATCTCATGTCTGCTTCCCACTAGGCTTTCTACATCTGGCCTCAGCAAATCAGGGCACCTCTTGTGAGGCCTTGAAGATGAAACAGCAGCAACGACAGCGGTAGTAGTAGGGGTAGGAATGGGCTGAGGTAAGGATTGCGTAGGAATTGGAATGGGTTACAGCTCGACAGGGCAGCGTCGCTTCAATGGCTGTTCAGACTCAGCCTCAACTTTCACCTCCACCTCTTCAGGTCGGTCTTCTACCAGAACTTCCTTTTGCTTCTGTTTAGCGACCTCAGCTACTTGGACTCTCGCTGTGCTAAAGTTCCTGATTTCTAGATTTATACCTAAAAATGATGAGATATCAGTATTAAGATCGGAACATATGAATACACATATGCAATGGTATTTAGTTTTCTTATGGGAATGAGTAGGCGCTGAAGTGGAAGGTCTACTCTGAGTTGAGGTTGGTGGCTGGATTTGAAGTAGGCCCGCTTGGGATAGGTTGTCGTTCGAAATAACGAATTTGCAGGACCTTTGTCGGTTGGGTAGAGCTCGGATGGTATCCGCCTGACCTTGAAGAACTGAGCTCAAATGGCAAGGTCGGTAAACTACAAAAACAGAGAAGAAAAAGAATTAGAACAACAAATCCTACTATTAAACTCAAGGTAAAAAAAATAAAAAACAGCTATCACTCACAGAAAGGATCGTAAAGGGTAGAAACTATGTCTTTCCCATTGTCACAGGGACGAAGTCTGCT
>CAIGRB010034027.1:79769-95774 GCA_903798255.1 Fraxinus quadrangulata | reverse complement strand
GATATCAAAGAAGAAAAAACTTCCAGAATTTGAAACTGTGGCACTGACAGAGGAGAGCAGTGCAAGATTATAAAAGAAATTGCCTCCTAAGCTCAATGATCCAAGGAGCTTCACCTTACCTATTTCAATTGGAGAAGCTGGTACTTTAAATGCCTTATGTGATACTGATGCGAGTATTAACTTGATGCCACTTTCTATTTTTAGGAAACTCGATTTGGAAGAGGTTAAGACAACAACGGTGACCTGCAGCTGGCTGATAGGTCCCTAACCCACCCCAAAGGGATTATAGAAGATGTATTGATTAAAGTGAAAAAATTCATCTACACAGCGGATTTCCTTATTCTAGACATTGAAGAAGACAGAAACATTCCAATAATCTTGGGAAGACCATTCTTAGCAATGAGTCGAACTTTGATTGATCTAGAGAATGGTGAGCTAATCTTGAGGGTAGATAAGGACCAAGAAGTCTTTAAACTATTTAATCCATCCACACAACCATCAGCCCTTGAAGAGTGTCAATTTATTAATGAAGACGAACTATCCGTTCAACCAAATTACCAGAAGAGGAAACCAAAATTAGGAGGACTTTTTGGTAGAGACGAAAACAGTGAATTCAAAGTTTGAAAGGCTAAAAGAGGATGGAAAGCTGGCAACTGCAAGAATTACAATGGTGAAATTCTTCGACTTGAACCATCATTAACTGGCCGAAGTATAGTTAAGCTATAGACTATAAACTAGGGTTGGTTGGGAAGCAACCTAATAAAATTCTTCTCTTTTATTTATTTCGCTTTATGCATTAAATTAGAAATTTTTCGCATTTTTGATAATTTTTAATAATATTGAGTCATCTATCGTCTTTACAGAACACAAAGAGTCTATGCATGGTCCACACTCCTTCTACTCCATCATCTGCAACTTCACATCTACATCGATCATGGGAGTATTCCTAACCCATTTTCTTTATTTTTATGAGAATTTGTCCTTAATTTTATGTACCTATAAGTTTTATCTATTCTTTAAACATTGAGGACAATGTTTTGTATAAGTTAGGGGTGAGAATATTTCCATTCATCATGTTACTGCCGTTTTTGTGTGATTGCGTGAAAAAAAAACTGCAATTTTTATTAAGTTTTTATTCCGTTTTGATATATCTATTTTCTAACATTAGATTAGAGTTTT
Organism: Fraxinus quadrangulata; assembly: GCA_903798255.1. Classification (NCBI taxonomy): domain Eukaryota; kingdom Viridiplantae; phylum Streptophyta; class Magnoliopsida; order Lamiales; family Oleaceae; genus Fraxinus; species Fraxinus quadrangulata. The sequence continues at coordinate 94,595 of CAIGRB010034027.1, read as the reverse complement.
TGTGTGCTTGTGTGGGTTTGATGACTTTGCTGGCAATGCTGTTGAATATTTGACTATATATGGACTGTGAATAATGGAAATAGTGGATTATTAGATTAATCAAAGCTTGTAAATGTGAAATTTGACAAATTTTTATGCACGATACTCATGTTTGACATATTTTGTTGGTGATTTGGTTCAATACATAGAGAATAGTTGAACATAGAAAGTAGATCCAAATAACCTCTGTTATATTACTTCATGATCCAATTATAGAGTAGTTTGGGGATGGTTGAGCTATTATAGGAAAACATGGAGATGAGTAGGGATTCTGTGCATGAGTCATCCTATGTGGATTTTCTAAAATCAATGAGACGAAGACGAGGTAAAAGTTTTAAATTAGAGGTTAGTTTTAGAAACTGGATGTCTAAAAGAAAATGGGCATATCACTAATCTATGTATGAAACAAAAAGAATAAAAATATTTTTTCGAGCCTGTATAACTCGAGTGATTAAGCCCGTGAGGGTGGTTGAAAATCCGGTGCCCTATGGTCATCTGACTTGGGTGTTATCGGCCTAAAGCTCATTGCATGGGTTATATAGAAACCAAATGAGAAGATGTTACCAAAAAAAAAAAAAAAAACTTGATTATACTATTGTATATGAAATTGCATTGATTAAGCCCCAGACATCTGGTTGATAGATCTATACCTTTAATGAGAGGCAAGTAACTTAGTTTAATCTTAAATGTTGAAACAATAAAAAATATAGGAAAATCTCTACTTGTTTAAATGTAAACTTGTAATAGTAGGATCTATCCAAACTGAGAGAGGGTAGGGAATTGAATTTTATAAGTTCAACTTAGGATGCATCCCGGGACAATTGAGTGAAAATAATAAGTTTGGGGATGTGTGCATCTCTCGAGCGAAGTAAGGAAATAATTGACTATTATGGGTCAGGTGTTGAGCCAATCATGAGCTTGATATGTTTACATGAGTTTATATACACACATCGTGTTATGAATAAAACTAGTGGAGATTGATTTAATTTTTGTACTGTTGAAGATTTTCATTTGGTTAACTACTAAATTCCAATCCCGAGACACAAAAAGTTGTTAAACCATGTTTTATGTAGAATTAAGCTACATTTTTGTTTGAGGACAAACAATAGTTCAAGTTTGGGAGTGTTGATAAGTGCATTTTACATACTTATATAGGTCACAAAACATAGATTATTGTTGGAAATAAATTGGAATATTGCTTAATTCTATCCAAATTGTGTTTTGTAGGATTATAACGATGAACGTGGTGAAAATTCGAAAAAAACAAGCGAAAATGGCTAAAATAAAGCAAAATCAAAGTTTGAGGATTCAAGTGCAAATATTGAAAAGTTGCGTCGATCTCACGATGAAGATTTGAGAGTGTTGGGCATTAATTGGATGAGGAAAGAAGCCAAATGGATGAAATATAGTTGAAGTACTATCACATATCAACTTCCAGCCGAAAAAGTTATGCTTTGAATTTTTAGTCTTACTTTGAGACCCATTTTTGGCATAGAATACGTTTGAATTTAAAGATTCATATTTCTGGATGATTTGTAGCCCTTTAAGTAAGCTTTTCAACGCATATAAATCACCTCAATCGGATATTGGGAGAGAAAGATATGATCAAAATACTAAAAACTGTCAGGTGGAAAAAAAAGTATTACCATGCGGTTGCACAGGACCATGCAGGGACCTCTAATGCCTCATTTTGATGAANAACTCGAGTGATTAAGCCCGTGAGGGTGGTTGAAAATCCGGTGCCCTATGGTCATCTGACTTGGGTGTTATCGGCCTAAAGCTCATTGCATGGGTTATATAGAAACCAAATGAGAAGATGTTACCAAAAAAAAAAAAAAAAACTTGATTATACTATTGTATATGAAATTGCATTGATTAAGCCCCAGACATCTGGTTGATAGATCTATACCTTTAATGAGAGGCAAGTAACTTAGTTTAATCTTAAATGTTGAAACAATAAAAAATATAGGAAAATCTCTACTTGTTTAAATGTAAACTTGTAATAGTAGGATCTATCCAAACTGAGAGAGGGTAGGGAATTGAATTTTATAAGTTCAACTTAGGATGCATCCCGGGACAATTGAGTGAAAATAATAAGTTTGGGGATGTGTGCATCTCTCGAGCGAAGTAAGGAAATAATTGACTATTATGGGTCAGGTGTTGAGCCAATCATGAGCTTGATATGTTTACATGAGTTTATATACACACATCGTGTTATGAATAAAACTAGTGGAGATTGATTTAATTTTTGTACTGTTGAAGATTTTCATTTGGTTAACTACTAAATTCCAATCCCGAGACACAAAAAGTTGTTAAACCATGTTTTATGTAGAATTAAGCTACATTTTTGTTTGAGGACAAACAATAGTTCAAGTTTGGGAGTGTTGATAAGTGCATTTTACATACTTATATAGGTCACAAAACATAGATTATTGTTGGAAATAAATTGGAATATTGCTTAATTCTATCCAAATTGTGTTTTGTAGGATTATAACGATGAACGTGGTGAAAATTCGAAAAAAACAAGCGAAAATGGCTAAAATAAAGCAAAATCAAAGTTTGAGGATTCAAGTGCAAATATTGAAAAGTTGCGTCGATCTCACGATGAAGATTTGAGAGTGTTGGGCATTAATTGGATGAGGAAAGAAGCCAAATGGATGAAATATAGTTGAAGTACTATCACATATCAACTTCCAGCCGAAAAAGTTATGCTTTGAATTTTTAGTCTTACTTTGAGACCCATTTTTGGCATAGAATACGTTTGAATTTAAAGATTCATATTTCTGGATGATTTGTAGCCCTTTAAGTAAGCTTTTCAACGCATATAAATCACCTCAATCGGATATTGGGAGAGAAAGATATGATCAAAATACTAAAAACTGTCAGGTGGAAAAAAAAGTATTACCATGCGGTTGCACAGGACCATGCAGGGACTTCTAATGCCTCATTTTGATGAACCATGCGGTCACATGGCTCATAACCATGAGGCCGCATGGTTGTTTTCCTGCGATAATTTTCTGGTTTCCTTTTTCTACTCAAACACCTATGGAAACAAATCTTGGGTCATATATAAAAACCCTAAGGCCATCCAGAATGAAGGTGGGATTAAAAGAGGTCATTGCATATGAATTCATGATCCTAGTACGCTTTTCATTCGTAGAATTTCATAACTCATTTTTTAGCATAATTAGTTTATTTACAATCATTTTAGTAAATTAGTTTAGTCATAATTTTCACTACAACATAAACGCGATATTTTCTTGATTCGGTTAAGGTCAAGGTAGAAAAATTGAACTAAATCAATCCTTGTGGAAACGATATTCGAAACTCTAAATTCCACTTTATTACTTGTTATGAACCGTACACTTGCGGTGATTTTTATTCGAAACATATTTTCGTACAACAATTGTTACAAATTATAGAATAAATCAAACTCAACTGTAAATCAACAATAAAAAACTTGGGGGAAGCAAGTATTGTAGAAAATCCCAGCAGTGATGGAGAGCTTCTACTTATGTCTGACTACAACTCCAAACCTGATGCGGTTTAGATTTTGGATACAACTTGCTCTTTTCATATGTCACCCAATTGAAAATTATTTTCAACATATGAAGAAGTTTCAAAAGGTGTTGTGATGTTCAATAATAACACACTTTGTCAGATAGCTAGTATTGGTTGGGTCAGAATAAAGACGTTTGATGGGACGATTACACACTCTTTAAGTACTCTTGATTCAAAAGGATACATGTACACCGTTGAAGGTGAAGTTCTGAAAGTTATCAAGGAGCCCATGTCCATTTATATATATATATATATATCGTACAGGGTGATACAAAATCTTCGAGTAATCAACATATTTTAAGAAACCGGGTAGATTTAGAGTTGGCATCTGTACTAGTTGTAGTCTAATTTAGGGTCTACTTTTAATAATACATCTCAGTTGAATTTTGAAGGTGTGGGTAAATCCGTCTTGCCACCATTATTGACGGTGTCATCGTATTCAATTGCTAGAAATAGACCCATTTTTGGCCATAAGATTCCACATAGGTACAATTTTGCTTATTTTTTTGATGGTTTGAATGCGGTTAAGGACGTTGATTCTAGTCAACATCCTTCTTTTGATGCATTCAGTTGTAATTCTATTATAGAACTTGTTTCAACCTTGTTTGGTGGTCATTTGATCACTTTTTCCCCTAGTTGGGGTAGCAGAGATGGAGAATCTTCCTAGTTGGAATTGTTGATGGAGAAATTCATTTTTGTTTTTCATTGAAGTGTTCAATTTTATTCCTTGTAGTGACATTTGTCTCTAAGTGGAGAATTTTTTAAAAGTTTTGTTCATTGCAGTGAAATTCATATCAATGTGGAGATTGTTAGAATTTAAGGTGACCGAATTCTTTGTTAAAGATAATTGAAAGTTTTAATTAAAGTGCACATTAAGAAAAATTATATTTGGAATGCTATTGTGAAATCGTATTCAAGTTTAATTGGCGAATTCTAATTGAAGTTTTACTTGGAAGCCCATTGAAAGTAGGAATATGTGTTGGACTTGAAGAAGACATTGGGATGAAGAAAATCAAGATTTTTTGGAGTAAAGGACCCGAAAGCACGTAATCAAGCCTGTCATTACATTGAAATATCTTGATGACTAGACGATATTTCTTGTCACCCCCTTGAGTCTGTTTGTACATAGAGGCGATCAACAGGATGCGAGATTGACTGGTAGAAAGATTTTGGTCGACAATTTTGGTGTCTGCTGCATGCATGGAGGTGGTGCATTTTTGGGTGAGGATCCAACCAAGGTTCATCAACGTGTCGCCTATATTTCCAGGCAAACAACAAAGAGCATGGTGGCCTCTGGGCTTGCATGTCGTTGTATCGTGCAATGGCCATTTGCAATTGGTACACCAGAACTGTTATTTGTATTTGTGGACACGTATGGTAAAAGGAAATTGTCGGTTAACTATATGAATAATGCCCAACGTACAGAATAATGCTTCACAGGGGCCTTACAGGCCCCTCACTGTAGGGCGGCCCCACCCCATGTATTAAAAAAAATTGTGGCCCCCACCCCCATGTGTGTAACCATTGTAGCATAACTCTTAAGTATATACAAGAGCTTATTAAGGAGAACTCCGACTTCATGCCAGGAATGATCGCGATCAATCTACTGGAAAAAGGGCTGCAACTTCAGGTATCAGAAGACTGCTGCCTGTGGTCATTTTGGATGAATAGATCCAGATTTCACCTGGGAAAATGTTGAGGCGCTCAAGGCTAAGTGAGCTTAGCCTGCTTTCCTTTCTGTGGTATGCTTCTGTTGTTGCACAAAGATTTGGTAAATTTTATGTCCAAAGTAAAATAGATTAAGAAATGTTTTGTAAGTCTTAAGGTTACGAATAAATAGTAGGACTTCATCATGTGATTAATCAAAACTTTTTAGCCCAATCGTGATTACAGTCATAATTCTATAATAAGAACAAGAGACGTTTCTGGACCAATCCCTATGTTCCTCAGTGGGTAAACGAACATGAATTGAGGAAACTTTATCAAGACGATTAAAAAATCATTACAATAAAAGGATTTGTTCTCTGTTCTTTAGAGAGGTATGCCTTGCATCCACCTCTTTATCATTTCTAGTGATGCTTTTGGTTGATCCATAGGAACCATGTGGCCAGCATCGTGGACTTTAAGGAAAGTGAGAAGTCCATGGCTTTTCTTTAATCCCGCCTCCACTCCATCTACATTAAATGGAGCAAAAGGAGCCGATACAAAGTCTTTCTGTCCCGACCATACCATAGCATCGACCCATCTCGAGTTTCCTGACAATAATAAAACATAGTTATAGCAGTTACATTAAAAACCATTCCTATGTTTTTCATAGTAGGTGTCAAGTAAATGGGGAGGGTTTCAGGTTGGTGGAAGGAAGTGTAAAACCTTATCAAATTTAATGGAAACTTTTATAACCAAACCCTAAACAGAAAAAGAAATCAGAATATCTGCAAAGCACACACGGACTTTTGGTAGTACATTGGACTATATCCCTTAGAATTCAGTTAAGAAAAGATTTATATAAGTTGAGTTGAAGACGGAAAATCTTACCTAGCCAGTTGCATATAAGATCATATTCCCCAGCGTATACAAGTAACTTGACTCCATTCTCTAGTAGTGCAGGTATATCAACCTCGTAATTCTTCATCCAGTCCAAATTCATTGATTCATACACATCAAGACTACATGAAACAAATTGTATGTCTCCAACACCAAGTGCTTCTCTAACTGACTTCTGGTTCAAGAAATTTTCCATGTTCGAAAAGTTGTAGCACAAAGAACCCTCACACGGTTTTCGAATGTCATAGTGCTACAATAAATGATAAAACGTATGGTTAATAAGTTTAATCTTCTGTCTAATTATAAGATTGAATAATGTGTTTTCTTACATTTATATCTCCAGATATTTCAACTATCTTATTGAAAATGTCGGTGCAGAGAAAGAAAGCCTCGGCGCAAGCTGCTGAAAGATCACTGCTATTGCCTACCAATGAATTTTTTATCAGAATCCAAGTGAGAACCGCTTGTGGAAGGTTTGAATATGCTTATAAATTAGGCAGACTTTCCACGACCGACGTAGATTCAGAAGTAAATGTCAAAAGGGACGGATTTAGGATTAAGAATTACCACAGAGTTTTATTGCCTGTACACATCCGGGAATTGACTGACTCAGGCTGTCATAATCAGATTTGTTGATCAATTTCATGTTTAAAGCATAATCAGTATATGCTTTGTACTGGATCTCTGGATCTGTCAATCCATTACCAATAGCTAATCCCTGTTTAAGCATTGGTAAGTTGCATAATTAAACGAGGAAAACTATGAGATTAATTAACAGTAGAGATGAAATTCAAGGCTCACTTTCATGTTTATATGAATCCCTTCTTTATTATCATTTCCCCGTCGTATCCGATCGGCAAAAGCTGGAATATAGTGCCCGGCATACGATTCTCCAGTGATGTAAAAATCATTCCTTGCATATTGAGGGTGCGCTTGGAGAAATGCCTAACATTTTATGAATATTTTATTTCAGACGAAGTTTTTGAATTTGGACGACCGTATAATTTTGTCTGTATTAGATGAAAAATAAATTAAAATCTTGTCTAGTTCTGTCCTGTAGCTGCCTGAACTAGGAAACTTACCTGCAGGAAGTCATAGAAATCAGTGGCAGCTCCCACTGAATCATTTCGTATGTCAGATCTGTCAGAAGTATAACTGAAACCTGTTCCAGTTGGTTGGTCGACATATATAATGTTTGAGGCCTGTCATATCATATGATTCATAAAATATTTGAAATGCACAAATGAATCTTTTCTTCCCAGATAGACATAGGAACAGTTAGAAAAAATGAGTACAGAATTGCAAAAACAGATGTATGTTTCCATTTGAAAAACGACATCATTAGTTGGTTTGAAGAAACTTTGGTGGTGAGTAGGTGAGGGTTCTTTATTATTTAATTAATTCCCAATAGTAATGTAAGAGCTTTGGTTTTGGTTTATCGGGATAGGGATAAGCAAAAGAGAAATTTTCGTCAAAGCCCTTCCCTGTCGAGTCGAGGCAAGACATTGACTCACTTTACGAATTATCATTTGGAGTCCAGACGAAAAACTTTTAATGAGAATTCAGGAAAATGAGAGTACCTTATCCCAACCAAAATCATTCCATACAAGAGATAAGTTGTTTGCTATGTGGAAAGGGCCGTTTTCATAAAACAGGGCCAGCGATGAGCTGCATCCAGGTCCTCCACTTAACCATACGACAACAGGGTCTGTACTTGGCTTGTTTCTTGATTGAAAGAAAAAATAGAACATCCTGCAACAATAGTTCAAGCAATTTGACTGAAATTTCTCTCATAAAGCAAATATGAATAAGACTTGGATGAAAATCCTGAATTTATTCATGAAATCATTGAAAATGACATGATATAATCAGTGAAAACGAAATTGCATTTCTAGTTTATAAGTTGACTTCTGCTGCTCTTCATGGCACTTTTTGGACTAATAGGATTCACTTGTCAATGCATGCCAAAGTATTCTATGTTGTTTTATTTCTGTAATCTGTGAAGAATTCTGTATTGGACATGCAGTTGCAATTGCTCACCAAATTAGTTAAACTGTAAGAAAAGATACCAAAACCTGAAGAACAAATACATGTTATACCTTGCACTTTTGGTGTGAGGAAGTCTATAATATCCAGCCCTGTGTCCCAAGTCTTGAACACTGGTTCCGGGATCACTTAAACAGAGCAATTGTAAACTTTTCTCGACCATTTTTGGTGCTGTAAATGCAGGATCGTCTTCAACAACATTCACATCAAGTTCAGGAAATAAGTTCAATCCTCTGATCATCTTTTCTGCTTGTGTTTTTGGGAATTCCATAGTTTCTGCAAATGAAAATGTGCAAAGGAAAGGGAGAAGGAAAAATAGAGGGAAAAAGAAATGAAAATTTGCCAGTTCCATTGTTGTAAGAATGATTCTGAAAAATGAAACTGTGGACATCTACAATTCAGAATTTAACATAGTTCTTAAACTTTATAGATTCTCATGGATTTCATGCATTTGAATAGAATTTAACCGAATTCATAAGATTTTTAAGAATTCTACATTCTTGATTTTAATGGATACAGTAAATTTTGATTTTTTTTTACTGTTAGAATAAAATGATACAACTTCTTGATAGATTGCACAAAATCTTGAAAATCCTAACTTAAAATTCATAATTTAATTTCTTATTATAAAAATTTAAATTGCAATTTAAGTTAGTCAAACCTTTTCGTATATACAGTTATACATATTCATAGATCTTACAATTTATTATTTACTTCTTATCTACACATTGGGTAGGACCTACTAAACTAATAATTTAAAGTCCAAATAAGCCATTATTGAGTATATACACACACAAATATTTAATACACACAACATATATGCATTAAATCTATAACTCTGTGCAGAAATACATATAAATCTATAATTATTGTTGACAGTTGGAATCACTTTGACATGGCTTTTCTGAAACTAAAAAGCTGCTTTTAAACAAGGAAAGTTCTTTTACAAAAAAGCAAATGCCTTGCTAGACGGGCCCGTACCCTATGATATAATCTCAAAGTCAATTTATCACACCCTATGATATATATCTCAAAGTCGATGTACGCCTTACACAACAATTCTGGCATGTCCAGTGCTGGTTGGTCAATTGCAAGCTAAAAACTTGCTCTTGCTCTCTCTGTTTCAGCCAACTCTGCAAACTAGATCCACGTATAACAGTGTCAAAAAAGATCGGTGTTGATGTTTTAATTTATTGCTTTATAAGAAAGTAATTTACTATTTCAGAAACAGTAATGCTATATAGTGCTAGTACCACTATTACATATGTCGGCGCTAAGCACTACTAATGGTACATAGCATTACTAGTTCAGAAAGTTGTAAATCTTACCCCAAATGAAATGATCGAGAGGTTTTATTAAGAGCAAAGATCGACGCCTCTGTACATATTGTTACTTATAACTTTATTGAATCCCTAGTAGCTATTGTTGTTTATTACATCGAAGATCTATTTTTCAAGTTCTTGAATTACTGATAGATGCATTATAGAATGCATCATTCCAAGCTTGAACCATTTTCGTCTTAAGCTGAAAACCTTAATTTTGTATTGAATTGTGTTTGTGCTTGTGTCGAGCTCTTCAAGCAAATCTTGACTGTCTTGTTGCATATTGCCTTATTGCAAGAATATTTCTCCATGGTTTCATATAAGAATTGAGACATTATCATCATTAGTGAATGGTGACTTCTAATAGTACTGGTCTTTATAATTTGTAATCAAAGTCAAATATTAATTTCTAATCTTCATAATTGATTTTTGGTTGAGAAATTAAGAAGCTAGTAATGTAAAGATTGAGAACTTCATGGTTTACCTAGAAAAGAAGTAAAGAACAAGATAAAAATTACTTATTTTAAAATTTTGAAGAGAATAATTTCAAAGTCCTAATTGAGATGAGATATACTAATGTAAGTAGATCTTATCTACAAATTTTTTTTATTATTATTAAATAAAAGTTTCAAATTGCATCAACCACCACGAAATGTGGACAAGATACAGCTACTGACACCTGCAATGGGACATGAAATTACACGACTCACAATTAATGTTAGGTAACAAAGAGCAAATATCAAACAAAACAGCCTTTTGAGGGGCGAAAAAAAAAATCCAGACTTCAGGCTCTAAATAATTCGGAGTGAATCACTCAGCAAAATGCACTTCAAAACCATGAGATTAGCAAACAAAAGCCCTTCTCGTAGTGAAACAGCTTCAGAGCATTCCAATGAAAAACATCCCGCCATCAATCCTAAACCACAGCTCTAATCCTGAAAAGGCACGACCCCCTTGTACCGCCGCATCGGTATTCTGCTTAAAATGTCAGGATTTGCCACTTTTCTTTCCCACTCCCTACTTGATCTCTTCCCGTCTGTTCGCAAACCGTCCACCACCGAGGCAAGTGCTACACCAGATCGAGCACTAGTGCCAAATACAACTCAATTCCAACCCACATTCATTAAACTGCCCTTTCTCTGATACCATCTTATCGCTCACAAGCTTTAATTTTTTCCAACAAACCTGCCCATTTAAAGGCAGCCTTCGCCCTCTTAGTAAGAAAATTAGTATGCTGTAAAGTCTAAATCACTCAACATTATGCACATGAATTATCCTCCACAATTTGGCACCATAGAAAAAGATTTACCTTGGTAATGAATTCAAAGAAAGCTTGCCAACGAAAAATCGGGAATTTAGCAGGAAATTAGTTGAGTTTCGACACTCCTTTCCATGAGCTGAAAAGATGGTTCTCGCTGGCACTTTCCTCCCTGATATGCGCTGTCACGAGTCTTTTATAGGATTATAACACGTAGCATGATTCTCTTTTATAACTACTGTGGACAGAATGAATTATTCTACTTTCCCATAGAATTTTTGACATCCTCCTCGTCGGTGGATGGAAATGATTGAACGAAAATAATGAATGTTTTAAAACAATCGAATGATATAATGCCATGTGATATCATGTCAACCTATCTGTCAATAATATGAGCAATTTAGCATGACTGGGAAAGAATACACTCCACTGGTTTCAAATCTAGCGGTGCCCGCTATTTTGAGCCCCAACTAATTTTTGTGAGGCCCTGTAATTTTTTTTTTACATGTATAGCAATATTTAAATGAACAATATATCTATATTTAAATGAAAATTTTATACTATCTAAAAAAAGTGCAAAATAAAATTCAAATTATCTTAACTAGGAATTCAAATATAAATTATCTTCGGCAATATACTTATCTATAATATATTAAAGGGTAATTATATTACCACTACAAATTTAATTACTACACTACAATTTTCTTATTTACTTGAATATACTTAAGTAAAATCGGAGGCAAGATAATTTTCTTTTCTTCACGGTAAATGAATTTATACTCTTTTCTTTTCTTCACGCCTTTTCTTAACTAGTTTTCTAATGGAGCTACTAGGTTGGAAAAATTTGACGGCAAAAGTTCAAGCACCCTGGCTAAATCTATTGGGACTACAGTGTCAATAATAGGTGCTCTTATTATATCTCTCTACAAAGGTCCAGCCATTTTGGGGATTTCCTCGCATTTGACTGCCCCTATTCACACTCTTATACAGTCATCAGCCTGGCTCATTGGGGGATTGCATCTTGCAATTGATTCTGTGGTGGCTTCAGTATTTATCATTGCATAGGTAAATGAATAATCATATATTAGCTTCAGCACATAATTTGCAAATCTGTCAGCAATTCAATTATCCATGACTAATGGTGATGCCATTAGGGACTTTTATCAAACACTTACTTTTAACATGAATTTAAATATCTGCTGCATTCATACTGTATCCAGTCATAGGCAACATATTTGTGCCTTATATTATCAAGAATCCTCACATAATGTGGCACAAATCTATCTACATTGCATGTCTAAAATTTAAAGACTGCTAAATCATTTACATGTCTAAGTCAATTGCTAATTTGATTAAAATCTCCCCACCACACCCCCACGGCACCACACACGCACGCCTAGAAAGAGTAATTGGACTAAACCCATGTATCTATAAAACAGCAAAAGAAAGATGCAAAATTCTAGCAATAAAAAGATTCATTCTGTAAGCAATATTACCTGCTAACACATATGAAAAATTTAAATTATTTAGACCCATGTGCGGAATTGTACAAATTGTAGATCCCTTATTGGATACATATGAAAGCTTCAGCTCCTTTTATTCACTTATCTAGTTCTCTAGAGGCTCCACAAGTTCCGTATTAAGAGAAGCATTTTCATTTTAGTTCTGTTGTGTATTCATTCTTTACATCACTTAATTTTTCTCAAGAATATGTATTGAATTTGATAGTAAATATATCTCTTGGTACAAAAGTATAGTGGTAGTCATGACTTAGAATTCTTCACGTAGGAAGCATTAAATGTTTCTGATTAAGTTAATTTTCTACCATAAAGTTCATGAACATTATCCTTGTTTTCCTTTGTGAAGATTATTGTTGAGTCGACTTGTTTTCTCATTGAATTATGAAATTTAGTTAAACGAGAATAGATGCAGCTATTGACACTACGACTTCATCTGAATTCTTAAAAGTTGTTCAATATATACGATTATACGCAAAACTTCACTACTGACCAAGTATGAATAAAGCAAAATATTAAATTTATGTCTACTAATTCAACTCTTGGTACAATTTTTTTAATTACATTTTTTTCCTATTGATTGTGTAGGTATTCCATAGTCGAGAGTCATTATGTAACTGGGTTTTTATGGTTGGGAAGAAACTTGGTTTGGTTATTGTTATAACACATTATGAGCGTGGTGGTTATGGACGCAAACCTCGTATACACTATGGATGTGAGCGTAATGGAAAATATAAAAAATGTAATAATCATTCAAATCATGAACCAAAACGAAAGAGGTCTATTGGAACACATAAGTGTGAATGCCCATTCGATTTAAAAGGTGTAAAATTGTCGATTGAGGTCGATTGGATGTTAAAGGTGTTATGTGGACTACATAATCATCAAGCGGCACAACATTTAGAAGGACATCCTTATGTACAAATATTAACTAATCAAGAGGAGCAGATTTTAATAGATATGTTAAAAAGTTTGGTAAAACCTAGAAATATATTAATGACTTTGAAAGGACGGATCCAAATAATATTAGCACAATGAGGACTATTGACAATGCACGCGCAAGGCATAGATTGATTGAGAAAGCGGGAAGAACACAAATGCAACAGTTGATGAGTAAGTTAGAAGAACACAATTATATTGAGTGGCATAGGTCTCATGAAAGAACACATGAAGTCAGAGACCTTTTCTTTGCACATCCGACATCAGTCGATTTCTTACATGCCTTTTCATGTGTTCTTATAATGGATTGTACTTACAAAACTAATAGGTATCGACACCCTCTTTTTGAGATTGTAAGGATTACTTCGACCCAAATGACATTTTCTGTTGCTTTCGTGTTCATGGAAGCTTAACATAAAGCAAATTATAGTTGGGCAATGGAAAAGTTGAAAACCTTAATGCATAATGATGTCTTGCCGCATGTCATAGTCATAGATAGGGAACTATCTCTTATTCAGACAGTTGAGCAGATTTTTCCTAATGCTAAAAATTTACTATGCACATGGCACATATAGAAAAATGTATCAGCCAATACAAAGAAGTTTTTTGAGCGAAAAGAAGAATGAGATACTTTTTGTAGGAGTTGGAGCATACTTGTTGCATCTACTACGGAGGAGATATATGAACAATTGGCCAAACTTTATCTTTCCAATTTGAACAATTTCCGAAGGCATTGGATTATGTTACAAGATCTTGGTTGAGCAAATATAAAGAGAAATTCATTACTGCTTGGACGAATAAAATTATGCACTTCGGTAATGTCACAACAAATAGGTAAAATGTATAATACTTATATTTAATATTATTATCAACATTTGTTTTTTAATCGACAAACAAATTATTGTCGATTTATATTATTCACAGGGTTGAGAGTGCAGATATTAAGTTGAAGAAACACCTTGGATCATCAAAAGGAGATTTTGAAACTTCATGGAAAGTTATGCATCACCTATTGGAATTGAAAGTTGGTGAGATAAAAGCTTCGTTTGAACAAAGCATGAATTTGGTTCAGCATAGCTTCAAACGTAGCCTTTTTAAGGAGTTGCGTGGTTTCGTGTCTAAGAATGCAATGGATCTTATATCAAGACAGTGAAATCAAGTAGAACATATTGGTTTGGACAAAAATGCTTGTCATTGCACTCTTAGATCCACACATGGTTTGCCCTGTGCATGTGAGATTTCAGAATATATAGTTACAAGTCGCCCAATTCCTTTGTTAGCTGTTCATCCTCATTGGAGAAAATTAGATATTATGATTCCATCAAATGATGCTTCTTCTAAGTTGAATATTGTGGTTGAATTAGAGAATATTCAAAGATTGTTTGAGAAAATTAGATATTATGGTTCCATCAAATGAGTTGTTATATATTATGGATTACTTCAATATTAGTGCCCCATTTGATTGACGGATGACGATGCCTGACATGGGCCATTTGATAGCATCTCGGTGTGTATCTTCTATACTATGATTGACATTCCTACAATTGCACTCTCAACCTCCTCTACCATTAAATCAAAAGATTATATCATTGGGTTTTGT
>CAIGRB010034027.1:43853-79075 GCA_903798255.1 Fraxinus quadrangulata | reverse complement strand
TAAAATCCGGTAAATTAGTATAACGTGTAGAGATACCTATACTAATTATTGCGGTCATAATTTGAATTCTTAGAACCAGTATTTCGTTTAACTAAAATTGATTCGCATAAAAATATGGAATTTAATTAATTAAATAGGTTCAATGAGAATTCGAGATGGGTAAATTGAATACAATGGAAGAATTCGATCGAACACTACATTAAGTTATGAATCTTGAATTAAGAATAAAGGTGATCAATAGATGAAATTGTTATGCTCTAATATTTATTACATATTTATTTCTCCAATTATCCGTTGTTTGCTATATTTTTATTTATTTTCAATTAGTCAAAGAAGTTATGAAAAATCATCATAATTATTATCATGCTTTCGTCGAATAAAGGTTAGAAAAATTAGAATAAGACAAAAAGTATAGTCCTCGTGAGAACGATAATCCGGACTCAAAAGTCCATTATATTACTTGTTACAATATCGTACACTTGCGATATAAAAAAAAAAAACACAACAAAACTCTTCCAAATTATTTGCATAACATGCCTAACTTGAGAGTGTGTATCACATTCGTAATTCCAGCCTCCTTTTTGCACATGGCTAAGCAAACTAAGAATCTTCACATCAATTATGACATTATGAAAAATTAAACTTTTTAAATTTTTACCTGAACCATAGTTCTTAAAGATTTTTACCAAAAGTTTTGTATCAAGAAGCATAGGTCTATCTGAATAGTTTGAATGTCATTTGCATAACTTACACCATTGTCCAAAGCCATAAAGCAAACATTGAGTTGTATCTATTGTAGAAGCAGTCAAGCTGAACTAACCAAATAGGAGATAAAGGGTTGAGAAAAAAAGATTATTA
The DNA here is from genome assembly GCA_903798255.1 of Fraxinus quadrangulata. Taxonomy (NCBI): domain Eukaryota; kingdom Viridiplantae; phylum Streptophyta; class Magnoliopsida; order Lamiales; family Oleaceae; genus Fraxinus; species Fraxinus quadrangulata. The sequence continues at coordinate 78,217 of CAIGRB010034027.1, read as the reverse complement.
ATAATGGGGAATGTGTACACCACAATTGTTTTTTAGTTTTAGTGGATAAAGTGTGGTGTACTTGATAAAATGTGAAGTGGTAATATAATTACCCTATATGAGTTAATTTTGGGAGATAAGTACACCACAATATTGTATTATTTTTTCAATTTTTTGTTTTTATTGAATTAGGAGTATAATTGTAAATTTGTTGTCGTATATTTATTAAAAATATATTTTAATTGTGGTGTAATTATAATGTGGTGTAGTAATTAAAATTTGTAGTGGTAATATAATTACCCTATATTAAATATCACATCAAATGAGAATAATTTTTTAGACGATTTTAACCCTACTAAGATTCAATTATTTCAGTATTACCATACTTTTCATTTTTCAATATGTAATAAATATTACAAAATCATTGTTATGTCTGATTTTTGTGTTATTAGTTCTCAATTAATTAACATTCATATTAATCTAGATTCAATAAATCTTGACTTGATGAATTTTAATCCACATGAATCTAGAGTTATTATAGAATAATTTATTTCTATTCATGTTTTTAGGAATTTTAATGAGTATTTAAATTCATGTATTAACAATTAATTCTTATGTACCAAATGTAGTATAAAAATGTTGTTTATTAAAAGTTCTTAACCAAGTGCATAATTGATGCTTTCAATCCCAATTCGGCAATTCCCACAGAAGCAAAGAATGAAAGAAACCCTGATTTTTCGTGTTTATAGCACAAATCCTTCATCAACTTTAGGGCTTTCACGTGGTTCCCTTGGCGTAGAACAGTGAATGCTCTCTTACACTCGAGCTTAGTTGCGTTATAGTCGACGGCTGTGGTTGTTGCTTGTTGGAGACTCTGTCGGTGGCTTGGACCGAATCAGACTCAAATACCCTATGAGGAAGTCGAATAGTTGGACGGTTGGAGAGGAGAATTCAAGTATAGGTTTAAGAATTTTCTTCCGTCGTTGTGTAACTTGTGTTATGTGAAATCAATTATATCTATTTAGTCCTTTTTTTTAACCCATCCAAAGTTTGAGGCCATAGGCCCAAGTCAAAATTCTAAGGCCCAAGGGCTTTGCCCTGGTCACCTGGCCTCAGGGCTGGCCCTGAAATCTAGTCTATCGTTTACATAAGTCTTTTAGTCCATGTTTGGGACACATGGAAAAAGATTTTAGTTTCTATCTCTTTTTTAATACCATTTAGTTCACTTAATCGGATGTGCCATTAGCGTATGCCCGGTCTCGGAACGCTATTTCACCCAAAATAATCCATTTTTTGCATTGTCATGTGGGTCCCCTTATAATTTTTTAATTCAATGTCAAGCGTACCATAGTCAAATCACTTTTTGGATTTTACTCTCAATGCCTATTTTACCCTTTTATATTAAAGGAAAACATTGATTCAGCTACTTTTTTGACTGATTCAAACGGTAGTAATGACAATTCGCACTAATTTAAAGATTTCTGCCACTTTTTTTAACTGTGCTTTCTGGAACTCTACTATGAAAAATCTGAAGATAAAATAGATACCAGAGGGGCTATAATTTTTCTATGAACAACTCAAATTTTGAACTCGTATGCAATCATCATGTATGTAATGCATTGGTAGGAATATCTTGTTTCATTTTGATTTAGCATACTCGAGTTGCATATTCCATTTTCTATTGAGATATGTTTGATTTTGTCTAAATGAAATTCTATACTTCAGCTATGTATACTTTCCTCTTCACCTCGGAATCTTTCAATGAAGGTAACCCCGATAAGCTTTGTGATCAAATGTCTGATGCAATTTTAGATGCATGTTTGGAACAAGATCCTAAAAGTAACATTGATTGGGAGACGTAGAAAACCCGAAATGTTACGGTCATAGGCGAAATGTTCGGCTATGCCACGGATGAAACCCCTGAGCTGTAATTACGTTGAAATATATTGATGAAAAGATGATATTTCTTTTCTACCCCTCTGTTTGTACAGGAGGCCCTCAAGTGGATGGGAGATTGACTGGTAGGAAGATTATTGTCGACACTTATGGCGTCTACGGCACGCATGGAGGTGGTGCATTTTCATGAGAGGATCCGACCAAGGCTCATCAATGTGGAACCTATATTTCCAGGCAAGCAACGAAGAGCATGGTCGCCTTTGGGCTTGCATGACGTTGTACCGTGCAATAGTCATTTACAGTCGGTATGCCAGAATTGTTATTCATATTTGTGGACAATATGGAACAAGGAAATTGTCGGTTAAGGATATACAGGAGCTTATTAAGGAGAGCTTGGACTTCATGCCGGAATTGATGGCGATCAATCTGGACCGGAAAGGGGGTGGCAACTTCAGGTATCAGAAGATTGCTGCCTACAGTCATTTTGAATGAAAAGATCCAGATTTCACCTGGGAAAATGATAAGGTGCTCCAGGCTAAGTGAACTTGGCCTGCTTTCCTTTATGTGGTATGCTTCTGTTGTTGCACTAGGATTTGGTATATTTTATGTCGAAAGTAAGAGATAAAGAAATTTTTGTAAGTTTTAAGGATACGAATAAATAATAGGACCTCATCATGTTATTAATCAAAACTTTTTATCCCAATAGTGATCACAGACATAATTCTAAAATAAGAACAACAGATCTTTCTAGACCAATCCCTCTACCCCTCGGTGAACGAACATGAATTGAGGAAACTTTTATCAAGATAAAATTAAAAATCATTACAATAAAGGAATTTGTCCTCTGTTCTTTACAGAGGTATGCCTTGCATCCACCTCTTTATCATTTCTAGTGATGCTTTTGGTTGATCCATAGGAACAAAGTGGCCAGCATTATGGACCTTAAGGAAAGTAAGAAGTCCATGAATTTTCTTTACTCCTGCCTCCACTCCATCTACAATAAATGGAGCAGAAGGAGCCGATACAAAGTCTTTCTGTCCCGACCATATCATAGCATCGACCCATCTCGAGATTCCTGACAATAATAAAACACAGTTATAGCAGTTACATTAAAAATCTCGCATATGTTTTTCGTAGTAGGTCTCAAGTATATTGATGTAAAACATATTGTTGAAGAATTGGATCAAAATGGGAAAAGCTGATAATAGCATATCTAAATTCTGATTTGGGCTCATGATAGCATTTCGAAAAGAGGAAGACGATACGAGTATTACTTATAGCTATGTCATGACGTACGATGGGTTTCGGCCATCCAAGTTCGTTTAGGACTCGAAAACTAATTTTTAAAGTTTTAGCGTTATTTTTGTCATTTAGTTTATTTCGAATTCTTTTTTAATTTTAGTTTGTTCAAACTAGGTTTTCATTAATTTTTAGTCCTATTAAACTAGGTTTTCATATAAAACCTTATAAATAAAGGATTATCTCATTGTTTTTTATTTTCTTTCATTCATAAAATTCGTGAATTTAATTTTTCTTAATTTGGTGGATTCTAAAATTTGCGTTCTTAAGGTTTTCGCTTGAATTTCTAGTTTCCCCATCATATATGGGGAGGCTTGTGGTAGGTGGAAGGGAGTGTAAAACTTCATCAAATTTTATAGGGTGAAGCCAACCCCAAATTTAATGTAAACTTTTAGAACCAAACCCCGAAGAGAAAAAGAAATCAGAATATATGAAAGCGCACACAGACTTTTGGTAGTACATTGGACTATATCCCTTAGATTTCAGTTAAGAAAAAGATTTATATAAGCTGAGTTGAAGACGGAAAATCTTACCAAGCCAGTTGCAAATAAGATCATACTCCCCAGCATATACAAGTAACTTGACTCCATTCTCTAGTAGTGCAGGTACATCAACTTCGTAATTCCTCATCCAATCCACTTTCATTGATTCATACACAGTAAGATTACATAAAACAAATTGTTTGTCTCCAACACCAAGTGCTTCTCTAACTGACTTCTGGTTCAAGAAATTTTCCATGTTTGAGAAGTTGTAGCACGCAGAACCCACGCACGGTTTTCGAATATCAAAGAACTACAATAAACGATAAAACCATATGGTTAATAAGTTTAATCTTCAGTCTAATTAGATGACTGAATAATGTGTTCTCTTACATTTATATTTCCATTTATTTTAACTATCTTATTGTAAATGGCGGTGCAGTCAGAGAAAGCCTCGGCGCAAGCTGCTGATGGACCACTGCTATTGCCTGCCAATGAACTTTTTATCAGAATCCAAGTGAGAACCGCTTGCGGAATGTTTGAATATGCTTATAAATTAGGCAGACTTTCCACGACCGACGTAGATTCAGAAGTAAATGTCAAAAGGGACGGATTTAGGATTAAGAATTACCACAGAGTTTTATTGCCTGTACACATCCGGGAATTGACTGACTCAGGCTGTCATAATCAGATTTGTTGATCAATTTCATGTTTAAAGCATAATCAGTATATGCTTTGTACTGGATCTCTGGATCTGTCAGTCCACTACCAATAGATAATCCCTGTTTAAGCATTGGTAAGTTGCATAATTAAACAAGGAAAACTATGAGATTAATTAACAATAGAGACGAAATTCAAGGCTCACTTTCATGTTTATATGAATCCCTTCTTTATTATCATTTCCCCGTCGTATCCGATCAGCAAAAGCTGGAATATAGTGCCCGGCATATGATTCTCCAGTGATGTAAAAATCATTCCTTGCATATTGAGGGTGCGCCTTGAAAAATGCCTAACATTTTATGAATATTTCAGTTCAGTGTAAGCTAGTTTTTGGGCAACTGTATAATTTTGGCTGTGTTAGATGAAAAATAAATTAAAATCCTGTCTAGTTCTGTCCCGTAGCTGCCTGGACTAGGAGACTTACCTGCATGAAGTCATAGAAATCATTGGCAGCTCCCACAGAATCTCTTCGTATGTCAGCTGTGTCAGAAGTATAACTGAAACCTGTTCCAGTTGGTTGGTCGACATATATAATGTTTGAGACCTGTCGTATCATATCATTGATGAAAATATATGAAATGCACAAATGAATCTTTTCTTCCCAGATAGACTAGGAACAGTTAGAAAAAAAGAGTACAGAATTGCAAGAGCATATGTATATTTCCGTTGGTTTGAAGAAACTTGGATGGTGGGAGGTGGGGGTTCTTTATTTTCTGATTAACCCCCTCAACTCGGACTATTACTCAACAGGAATATAAGAGCTTTGGTTTGGTTGGTTGAGACGGGTAAGCAAATGAGAAATTTTCATCCAAGCCCTTCCCTGTCGAGTCATTGACTCACATTTAAGAATTATGCTTTGAAGTCCGAGAGGAAAAACTATTGTTGAGAATTGAGAAAATGAGAGTACCTTATCCCAACCAAAATCATTCCATACAAGAGACAAGTTGTTTGTTATGTGGAAAGGGCCGTTTTCATAAAACAGGGCCAACGATGCGCTGCATCCAGGTCCTCCATGTAGCCATACAACGACAGGGTCGGTACTCGGCTTGTTTCTTGATTCAAAGAAAAAATAGAACATCCTGCAACAATATTTGGAACAGTTTGTCAGAGATTTCTCTCATAAAGCAAATATGAATAAGACTTGGATGAAAATCCTGAATTTATTCATGAAATCATTGAAAATGACATGATATAATCAGGGATAATTAAGTATTTCTAGTTTTTAAGTCGACTTTTGTTGCTCTTCACGGCGCTTTTGGACTAATAGGATTCACTTGTCGATGTTTGCCAAGATTATTTTTCTTTCTTTTTTGGCTGTAATCTGTTAAGAATCCAGTATTGGACATTGCAGTGTTTCACCTAATCAGTTAAACTGCAAGAAAAGATACCAGAACCTGAAAAACAGATGCATGAATCGATTTTTTGTAATGGGAATTTTTAGAAAATGTTATACCTTGCACTTTTGGTGTGAGGAAGTTGATAATAGCCAGCCTTGTGTCCCAAGTCTTGAACACTGGTTCCAGGATGACTTAATCCGGGCAGTTGTATACTTTTCTCGACTAATTTTGGTGCTGTCAATGCCGTACCGTCTTCAAAAATGTTCACATCAAGTTCAGGAAACAAGTTCAATCCCCTGATCATCTTTTCTGCTTGTCTTTTTGGGAATTCCATAGTTTCTGCAACTGACAATGTGCAAAGGAAAGGGAGAAGGAAAAATAGAGGGAAAAAGAAATGAAAAATTGCCATTTTCTTTGTTGTAAGAATGATTCTGAAAATGAAACAAGGATGGCGACTTAAATAGATTTCTTAAAATTTATAGATTCTCATGGACTTCATGAATTTGAATAGAATTTAACAGAATTCATAAGATTTTAAATTTCATTTTTATTGCTTCCAATGGATTTGTTGGATTTTGATGAATTTTTCACTATTAGGATAAATTGATATAACTTCTTAGTAGATTGCACAAAATATGAAAATTTCTTTGTGATTAGAAAATAAAATTCATAATCTTATTTCTTATTCCAAATAAAAACTATACTTTTAGTTGGTCAAACATTTTTTAGATACACATTCACTAGACTCACAATTTATTATTCACTTCCTATCTACACATTCGGTAAGACATACTGCTTAAATTATAATTTAACAAGCCAGAAATGAATTGCATTATACACACAAATTTAAATGCATACAACGTATGTGCATTAAATCTACATAGCATACTCGATTTCTTTTCTATTACCCTATTGCTTCCCGATTCCTTGCGTTTCTTTTCAAACTCGGCCAACTCACAAATAACTCCTCTACTTCCTCATCATTAGGGATGGCAAAAAAATCGTTATACATACTATATGTGATCCCACCTCGAACTATACGAAAATTCTCTACCTAATCGAATACATGGGACGGGGGTGAGAAGGGTACAGAGAACATGGTTCTCGCCACGTTACCCGTCTCGTTTAAAGTTCATTTCAAAATATAATTTTTTTATAACACAAAAAGAAAATAAACATCAACATTTTTATAGAAAACATGAATTTTTCTGCAATTTAAAAAAGGTAATGGTTTGCATCAACTAAATACATTAAAAAATAAAAAGCAAAAAAAATAAAAAATAAATGGGACGGTAAACGGACCAAGGTCCCGCCCCATCCCATCTCGCCTTAACCGTAATACCCGACGAGACTGAAGATAGGAATAATCGCTCCGACCCCGATCCTTTCCGTTGCCATCCCTAGTCATCGTGCTCATAACAACTCCATCTTTCATCTCAAACTTAGCATACATAATCCAAGCGCCAACGTTCAGATGACAGTCAATAAACTGTTCAAAAATCCCTCTCGACCTCAATGTACCTCAACTCAAACTTCATATACGAAAGGTAGCCTAGCTGATCAAGATGGTTCGACATCCACCTTTCAAGAATTTCCCTTGTAATAGCCACATTGCAGAGCATATCCTCCATGTGAAAGTACATGTACCACTATTGATCCACCATATGACGGTATTTTAGTTGATTTAGCCCATTTATGCCCTACAAGATCATGCTACCAGGATGGCGTCCCCAAAAGTCGAACTTGACCTCTTTTAATAGAATCTTAAGGCCAATTCTAGTACCACTTAGAAAACGTTTCTTGTTTTATATTAATTTATGATAATATCTATTAATTTAGGAAGTAATTCATGTATTTACAACTTGTACATGTATTATTATTTTTGTCCAAAAGACGCGACTTATAAATAAATAAAAAATAATCACGGGGTAAAAAGTTTATATGTAAAAAATTAATTGTAGAAACTAGAAAGTTTCATATTTTCTTCACAGGTGCATTTTAGGTAATATCAAAGTCATTTTAAATTATATATCTCAAGAAGTGGTCAGAGTAAATTAGCGTGAAATTTTTAAATGTGAGGGAGTTTTGATGTTGTCGTAAATTTGAGGAGGTGTCCCCGATATTATCTCAATATTGTAAGTACCAATTTATATAAGGATTAGATTAGATTGGATTGGATTGGAATAATTAGTTCTACTATAAAAATTGGAAACTAATTCAAAATTCGCCCTATTATGAAAATAAAAAAATTAGAACATGTTAAGGTAACCTCAAAATCAGCTGTTCGCCTCATATATTCGTTTTTATTTTCTTCTTTCAACATTGATTCAATCTTAATCTTTTACTTTTTTTGAATCAATGTTCTTCCTTTATTTCCACGTCAATGTCCAAGGTGAAATTTTAAAATATCGATAGATTACATTCACATTGTTTTAGGTAACATGTCAATGACGTCAATTATTTGTAGGGATGACAAAAAAACCCGACAAACTCGATACCTGCGTGGCCCCTCCCCGAACGGGACGGGGATAACCCGCTTAATCGGGTATCGGGGCGGGGACGGGACGGGACGAGGAATTTTTCGGCGGGGCGGGGACGGTAATGGGCGCCCCTCCCCGCCCCGTTTAATTTTTTTTTTTTTAGAATTCAATAGTTTAAATTGAAAATTTCATTAGTTCTAATATAAAATGGCAACTAAAATTATTTGTTTAAGTCTAATGAATGGGGGCAATAAAAATAAATTATCAAAAACTTTAAAAAAAATTAAACGGGTAGTAAACGGGGCAAGGACCCCACCCCGTCCCCGCCCCGCCCCGCCCAGCCTTGCCTTAAACGAGTAACGGGGCAGGGAATTGCTTGGCGTCCGCCCCGTTGCCATCCCTAATTATTTGTACTGTCAAAATTGATGCTAAGCTCGTGTTTGGTAAAGAATAAAATCAAAATTTTAATTTAGGTTAATAATCAGTTTTAACAATACATTTTATGATATTCAAAGGTTTTCAATCATATAATTCCTCATTTTCTTTAATCAAAATCTACTAGAAATTATTATAATCCATACTAAATATAGGCTAAATAATTTATGTAAAACTAGAAGTGTAATTCTCCTAGTATGATAATTGTTCGATCTATATGATAGATACCAAAACCTCTCTCTATTTTTTTAGATTTTGATTTTTGCAATCGGTCTAGTTATTTTCATAATTGATGTCTGAAATTGTAGTGAGATTGACCTCCGTGTTCTCCTTGACGAGTAGGGTGTTCTAGCTACTCTGATTAGCGAATGCTACCTGCAAAATGTGCTCGGGGCTTTTCCCCCCGATCAGTAGTCTGTTTAAGGAAGTAGGAAGAGAGTATTCAAATAGTTGGGGTTTCAAGAGAGGCATACTTTTCTCACCTTAGGGGTATTTATAGGCACCTGATGCAATGCACTCGTTCAGCAGTTAATGGTGCCACGCATCCCATGTAAATCTTCCCACTTTCCCCACGTTTTGATGGGATGACCCCCACTCAAGCGATTGGTTGTGCTTACATTTGCCGTTGAGCGGTTCCCGTCCAGCTCATTGTCATTTATATGGTTAAGTATAGTGTTGGCCTCATAGTTGTAGACGACCTATGTAAACGTAGAGGGCCTCATGGGGGTCGACGACCTCATGGTGGTAGACGGCCTCATAGTGGTAGACGGCCTATGTGAACGTAGATGGCCTCATGGGGGTCGACAACCTCATGATGGTAGGCGGCCTCGTAGTGGTAGACGGCCTATGTAAACGTAGAGGGCGTTGGTCGATGGCTTCAAGTGGGTCGACGACCTCATGATGATGGTGGCCTATGTGAACGTAGAGGGCCTCATGGTGGTAGGCGGCCTTGTAATGGTAGACAGCCTATCATTTGGTGCTTTATGTGGAGTGCATATCAAGTAGTTCTCAATCATTTGTCATCGTGAATAATTATTAATGACAAGGGGTAGCCTCTTCACTTCTTCCGTGTTGGTTGAAGTTTTTTTTTCACTTATTATGTATAAAACTTTCATATCTTCTTCGTCCGATGAAAGTGGTGGTGAGTGAGTGTGTAAATCGGCCGACCCATCGTCGGATGGGTCGATCAAGGACAACACCGATCTCACCATCAACCAGCTGGTCGACCGTCAACCAGCCAGGAAGCTAGTGATGATCGACAGCCGACCATCGACTGGTTGAGATGTTCAAATTTTTTATTTTTTAATGATTTCGATAGTCCATTCCATTCGATCGAGATTCATGCTTTCCAACCAAGTTCTCCCAAAAGACACATTGGTTTGACTAAGTCCTTAAACCAAAATATAGAGATAAAGTGAGATACCGCAGGTGAGGACATGACTCTTGAGATTCCAAAATGTTATTGTTTTTATAATTCCCTATCCAAATTGGAAAAGTCACTTAGAAAATATAAGCATGTGGATCATTGTGTATAGAGCCCTTAGGCACAAAGAAAAACTTCCCGGGTCTGACCCCCGTGAGGTCGCCGTATATAAAGATTTTATGGATGGTGTTGTTTAATGAGTTACATCTCACCCTTAGCCAAATTAATCCCAACGCGTGGAGGAAAGCACTACCTATACGTTTGTCTTAGCAAGAAAATTACACTCTCAATGGACCTCTTTAGGTGTGTCTTCGAGATGCATGAGCTAGCCCAATGCAACGCCTTCGTCTAATTTACTACTAGGGTCTCGTTGCATTTTCCCAAGTTTAGGAATTCCAACAACGGGTGGAAATCCCAATTTTTCTTTGTTCGACCTGATAAGGGTAGATTTTCGATCATCTTTCTTTGTTTTTGTTTGTCTATTCTTCATTGCTCATCACTATATGTCAAACAATTTTGGGTTGTCGAATGCAAGGTCCAGTGGTTTTGAATTTTAACCATTTTTTATTTTGAAAACTCTCTACCAGCCCCAAGAGTGATTTTGAGCTAGCTAATTTGTTGGCTTTGTCACTCACCGCTATGTGCCAAGCGATGTTGAATGTAGGGTCCGGTGATTTTAAGTTTTAACCATTTTAGGTTTTGAGAACTTACCACCAACCCATAGTTATTTCGAGCAAGCCAATTTCTTAGTTTTGTTGCTCACTAATAAGTGTCGAGCGATGTTGAATGCAAGGTCTGGTGATTTTGAACTTTAACCATTTTAGGTTTTGAGAACTCACCACCAGCCCAGAGGGCAATTTTGAGTTTGTCCATTTCTTGGCTTTGTTGCTCATCGCTATGTGTTGAGCGATGTTGCTATGGTCTGGTGATTTTGACCTTTAACCATTTTAGGTTTTGAGAACTGACCATCAGCCCTTAAAGCGATTTCGAGCTAGCCAATTTCTTGGCTTTGTTGCTCACCGCTAAGTGTCGAGCGATCTTCAAGATAGTAAGGAAGATTTGTAGTCTTCGTTTCAGTCAAACACAAATCAAGATCTCGTAATAGTATTTAACTTGCCAAGATTTGGGGACTCAGTGGGCACATCGGGACGTCCCAACTAGGTTAACCCTTCCTTAGCGCCCTCATCATCTGCTGCCATCCAAACTTCTCATTAAATAATTTCAATCAAGCGTGCTTATAGCAGGCATTACATCATGAACATCCTAACTAGTATATTTAAAAAAGATCCTTACATCAGAAAAGAAAAAGGAAACCCCATAACGACTATATGTATAGGAAAGCATTATGCGACTTAAAATCCCTGCACGTTGGTCTACTGATAATACTTCTTGAGATGCTCTCTATTCTACGGCCTGCCTAGTGGTTTTCCTTTCAAGTCCTTTAGGCTATAAGCTTCCTTTCCAAGGATTCGGATCACCTCGTACGATCCTTCCCGATTCGGCCCGCAGCTAAATTCAAGCCCTCCTGCTACCAATTTTTTTTGTAGTATCGAGGGGCTCAATTTGCCCCCTTGGGGGCTCAAGGTCCAACGGTACAACTGGTGGAGATCCCTTCATCTGTATACTATCAACATAACACTTCCTCGAATACTATTGATCACCCCTCACGCACCCCATACCACGACTAGTTGGGAACTTCATCACTTGGGGTAAGTGGAGGGAATAGCCCTGTAGCACTCAGCAGGGGTCAACCGTAGATTGCACTATATTCCATGGGGGTTTTGACAACCAAAACATTCGTCAAGATCACCACGCTTGAGGGATAAGTACCCAATGTCACCGGTAGTTCCACAACTCCCTCTAGTATCACAGTAGCCTCTCTGAATCCTTGGACTGGATAGATACTGCTTTCACCTTTTCCAACGAAATTTTTAATCCTACAAATGCTTCCCAAGTGAGAACATTTGCTGTGCTACCACTGTCAACCAACACCCTCTTGACATCGTAGTTCGCTATGTCGTCTACTATCACCAAGGCATCATCACAGGTGCTTACCACGCTTATTAAATCCTCCTCACCAAAAATGATGTTTTGATTGAATCTGGCCTTTTTCTGAATGGAGCAGATGCTGGCTGTGCGTGCATAGCTCTTTCTAGCCGAGTTCGAGTCCCCTCCCAATAATCACATTTATAACACCGGCCCTAGGTAATGGTCAGTCATCAACCTTCTATTTGCCTTGATCATTCCTCCCATAGTTAGTCAAAAAACCTTGCTTCAAGAGGCACTTGATCTCCTCTTTCAAATGGATGCATTCTTCTGTGTCGTGCCCATGATCTTTATGGAAATAGCAGTACTTGTTCCTGCCTCTCTTACTACAGACGCCGCCATCGGTCTCAGCCACTCGAGCTCTTTTATGTCCGAATTTCCATCAATATCTTGGCCCGCGAAGTATTTAAATAGGTGAAGGCTTTGACCTCCTCTCGCCTCTGCCTAACCAACCGATCCTGAGTGTACCCCATGTTTATGTGCTCATTTCTCGACTTGCCTTTATCAATGGATTTTTGCTCATCACCTGTCTTTCGCTTGTGACTTTTTGCCTCCCATCCGTCTCTAAGATTTTTCGTGACCTTCTCCGCTTCTTCTGCATCAACATACTTATACCCTTTGTCAACACGTCGCTCATCGATTATGGGGGGTTTTTGGAGAGTGACATCTTAAAGACTCTGTTCCACGCTCCATTCATTAACGCTGTTACCACTGCAAACATTTGAAGGTCTCTTATACCATGTGTTGCCCGGTTGAACCTAGCCAAGTACTCCTGCAAAGACTTATCTTTCTCTTACACAACCTACATCAATCCAATGGTCATCTTTCCCTTCCTTTTGCTACTCATAAAGTGTGCCACAAAAGTCCTGGAAAGCTCATCAAAAGTCTTTATAGACCGGGTGCCAAGGTGGCTACCCAATCTCTAGCCTCTCTTTTGAGTGTCGGGGGAAAGGACCGGCACATCACCGCGTCTGGGGCTACATAGAGCATCATTAAATCCATGAAGGTCTGCAAGTGGTCAAGGGATCTATTACTCCATCATATGCTTCTATCATTGGCTGTTTGAAGCCTTTCGGTAAAGGAATAAGAAACTGCCATTATCTCGGAGGCGAATGGATCTTCTTCCAAAACCATTTGCCTACGCTTGTCCTTCCTCCTTGTCAAGGCTTCATCTATCTTCTGGGTCATCATCTTCTCTATCTTCCTTTCCAAGTCTGTCATGGGTCAAAGAATCTATGGAACCTCAAACCCTATAGTCCCCAAGTCTCCTACTGCTGGCTGAGTAACATGCAGGATAACCATTTGCGCTACCTAGGGTGGTTGCTCAGTACTGCCTCCGACGATTTCTGTGGTGGGGCTGCGATTTTCTGTGTTTAACTTGCAAGAGGGTCGTCATGGCTGCCAATTGTATTTTCAAGACACTAAATTGGCTTTGCGTTATGTACTGCGGTGGTGGTGGTGGGTCGTGACCCCTTGCTATAGACTCTGACTCCGTCTTTTTTGTTCAGTGGTTTCCTACAGATGGCGCAAATGAAATTGTAGCAAGATTGACCTACGTGTTCTCCTTGACGAGTAGGGTGTTTCGGCTACTCCGATTAGTGAATACTACCTGGTAAATGAGGTCGGGGCTTTCTTCGACGTTGTACCTCCGACGTAAGAATCAGTAGTCGTTTTAAGGAAGTAGGAAGAGAGTATTCAAATAGTTTGGGTTTCAAGAGGGACATACCTTTCTCACCTTAGGGATATTTATAGACACATGATGCAATGCACTCGTGTAGCAGTTATGGTGCCACGTGTCCCACATAAATCTTCCCACTTTTCCCACGTTCTGATGGGATGACCCCCACTCAAGCGGTTGGTTGTGCTTACGTTTGCCATTGAGTGGTTCCCGTCCAGCTCATTGTCATTTTTATGGTTAAGTGTAGTGTTGGCCTCATAGTGGTAGAAAACCTATGTAAATGTAGAGGGCCTCATGGGGGTCGATGACCTCATGGTGGTAGACGGCCTCGTAGTAGAAGACGACCTATGTGAGCGTAGAGGGCTTCATAAGGGTCGACAACCTCATTGTGGTAGGCGGCCTCATGATGGTGGCGACCTCGTAGTGGTAGACGGCCTATGTGAACGTAGAGGGTCTCTTGGTGGTCGACGGCTTCATCGAGGTCGAGGCGGCTCGACGACTTATGTGAACGTAGAGTGCCTCATAGTGGTAGACATCATGTAGGGGTAGACGACCTATCAAGTGGTGTTTTACGTGGAGTGCATATCAAGTAGTGTTCATCTCATTAGTAATCGTGGATAATTATTAATGCCATCATGTGTCAATGTCAATGATTTAAAGATTGGTACATCTCATCTACTTCTCCCTAAAAATCACACGCACGATATTAACACTTACAAACTTTATTTTAATCGAGTTAAAATAATATATTTATTTTAATCGAGTTAAAATGATATATTATGAAAACATAGAGACTATGAGAAGTTGTATAGTATGGGAGAAGAAACAAGGAAAAAAGATGGCAAAGAATGTTTACAAAATTTATGATTTTCATTTTCTTTAAATTACAACTAAAAATAGAAAAAAAATTTAATAAATTAATAGTGTTGGAAAATACAAGAAAAGAAGTTTTTTTTATTATTTTTCCCAACATTATTAGTTGTTATCATCTGGCCCATTTTTTATTCAGCTATAAAATTGATTAAAATTTAATTTAAATTTGATAATTAATTTTAATCATACTTTGTATGGGATCATAATTTTTCACCACAAATTCCATCAATTTTTATCAAAGTCTACAAAAAATAAAATTTATTTTTATCTAAACCAAACGAAGCCTAGTAAATAAGTTATGTCAATCAATAAAAATTTAATAATATCAAGTAATATAATATATGGTCCAGATTTATTATCTTGCAGCTTAAAATGAATTTCTTTCCGTTTTAAGTTGAGGTTATAGATTCATATTGTGCATATTTTTTTTTTTAGTTTATGTTTTTTGTGTTCTTTCTCTTTTTTAGGAGATAATTTTAAAAAGCGAATACAAATATAAATATTGTTGATAAAAAAACATACAAATTGTAGTTCAAATGAAATTAAAAAATTATAATGTTAATATTTTAGTCAACTGGGTCAAAAAACAAAATATTGTAGTCGAGATACTCGAATTGATGTAAAAGTAATTTATGAAATAGAGAGATGCAGGAGATACAAATAATTATTTTTTATGAAATAGTAATAAAAATTAAAATTTTGAAGAATAATAAAATCAGTATGTAAAGTGTTACATAATATTATTTTCATTAAGGATATTTTGGCATGTTTAGTTATGTATAATGACAAATTTGTAAACATTTTCATTTTTATTGAACAATATGCATTTTGTCACCTCCAACTAAAATACTGCGTGTAAAATGTAAATTTGCAAAATGCGGTATGCAAATTGTAAATACACCCTAAATACGAGGTTGTATTAAGAAAATTTTACAATGCTTTTGTTTTTTTTTTTTTCCCTTCTTTTTTTTTTAACCTTTTGCATGTTTGGAACAAGATCCTAAAAGTAATATTGATTGTAAGACATAGAAAACCCGAAATGTTACGGTCATAGGCCAAATCACAACCAAAGCTAATGTGTATTAGATTATTATTTATTTTCTTGTTTTCTATTATTAGCAGGTTTCCTATTTTTTATATTTTTCTATATTTTCTAGCGAGTCTATATAAACATATTCATTATATAATTTCATTATTCAGTTTTCATTGGAGTAAGAAGTCCTAGTTTTGTTAATTTTTACATGGTATCAGAGCCACCATTCTTCCATTTCTCCACAGTGAGTTTGCTGGGGGATGCAAGGGGCAGTGCGCCCCGCTCGGGGTTCGGGGTAGAGCCCCGACCTAATTTTTTTTGTTGCGTTCGTACAATCATTTTCCTTTATTTTTGGTATCGCTTTAGCTACTATTCGCTCGCTTTCTCACTTCTTGCTTGGATTCTGGTTTGATTTCGCATCTCAGTTTGATTTCGTTTATTGTTTGATGATTATTTGTTAGTCTTCTTTGCTTTTTCCTTATCATGGCTGGTCGTAAAGATGATTCTCTCCCGTCGATTAGTGTGCAATTATATAGAAAAAATTATTCGTATTGGAGTTATGTTACGAAGAATTTTTTGAGGGGCAAATCTATGTGGGGTTATGTTACGGCTACAAGAATTAAACCTACAGACAAAACTTCTAATTATGCAGAATCGTTGGATGTTTAAGAGGTTGATAATTCGAAGATTATCACTTGAATCAATAATTCTGTTATACACTCTATAGGTACTTAGTTGGCAAAGTATGAGACTGCCAAAGAGGTTTGGGATCATCTGACAAGACTATACACGCAGTCTAACTTTGCAAGACAGTATCAGTTGGAGATAGATATTCGTGCTCTTCAGCAGAAGGATTAGAGTATTCAAGAATTTTATTCTGCCATGTCAGAATTATGGCATCAGTTAGCACTTATAGAGTCCGCCGAATTACGAGCATTCTCACCTTACATCGCTCGTAGAGACGAGCATCGACTGGTACAATTTCTGATGGCCCTCCATCATGATTTTGAGGGATTGCATGGGACAATTTTGCATCGTAGTCCACTCCTTTCTGTTGATTCGGTGGTCAATGAACTTTTAGTTGGGGAAATACGTCTTAAGTCTTAGGCGGACAAGGGGACTGTCCCAACGTCTACTCCATCTGTTTTTGCAGTGCCTCAAAGACCCCTGAATAAAAATCAAAATAGGTCAAATTCGAAGGTTTCTCTTTATGAATGTGCTTTCTGTAAGAAAAAAGGCCACTGGAAGGCTCAGTGCTCGTTACTGTTGACTAAAGTTAAACCACCGCAACCCTAATAGCAATAGCAACGACGACCTCAGTAGCCACCACTACCATCTCAGATTCCTCCATTGAAATTTGGTAATCAATCACCCCAGCCTAATAAAGCACTGGATCCACCATCGCTAGATCCATATATGTTTGAGTAGTTTCAAAAGTTTCTTGCCTCACAACCACATGCTATGTCTGCTTCCTCTCATATAAGTTTGTCATCTTCTAGTTTTTCAGGTATATCTCCCTACTTGTTGGTCTTAGATTCTGGTGCCTCTCATCATATGTCACCTAATCTATCATCATTTGCTTCTTTTTCTCTCAATTCGTCTGTGTCAATTGTGATTGCTGATGGCACTTCTATGCCATTAATAGGCGTTGGTTCAATTGTTACATCTTGTTTGTCTCTTCTAGATGTTTATTACATTCCTAATCTTACTTTGAATCTCATTTCTGTTAGTCAATTATGTGAGTCGGGATATTTAGTTTTTTTTCCTCTTCCACTAGTTATGTGCAGGACCCGCAATCTCAAAAGCTGATTGGGACATGCCGTAGGCAAGGAGGACTCTATGTTTTGGATCAGCTCAAAGTACCGAAAGTTGCAACTTTTAGTGTGGATTTGTCATCTTTTCGTTTGAGTTGTTCGTCTTCTATTTTTTATTTATAGCATTCTCGTTTAGGTCATGTCTCAACGTCTCGTTTATAGTTTATAGCTTCTACTCAAGCATTAGGAATTTTAAAAACTCATGATATTCTGATTGTAGTGGTTGCAAGCTGGCAAAATTTTCTACTTTACCAATTTATAGAAGTCTTTCTTTTCTCTTACTCCATTTGATGTTGTTCATTTTGATGTGTGGGCACTTTTCCCTATAACCACAAAAGAGGGTCGCGATATTATGTTTCGTTTATTGATGACTGCACTCGTTATTCTTGGGTTTATCTTATAAAATGTCGTTCTGATTATCTTACTATTTTCAATAACTTCAGAGCTATCATGAAGTGTTTTCGTTGTGATTTGGGAGGAGAATACACTTCTAATGATTTTTCTAATTTGCTTGATTCCAATGGTACTCTTTATCAAACTTCTTGTACAGATACCCCCAAACAGAATGGTGTTGCAGAAAGAAAACATAGGCATCTTGTTGAAACAGCCCGTTCTCTTTTATTGTCTGCCGATGTTCTAATTGCATTTTGGGAAAAAAAACATCTTACTATTGCTCATTTGATTAATAGGATTCCAATCTCACACAATTCATGTATGTCACCCTTTGAAAAGTTTTATGTATATGATCATGATTATTCTTCCTTGCGTGTTTTTAGTTCAACCTGTTTTGTCCTCCGACCTCATGTCGAGCGTAATAAATTATCATCCCAGTCTGCTTTGTGTGTCTTTCTAGGCTATGGCATAGGTTAAAAAGGATATCGTTGTTTTGATCCAATCAGTCAAAAATTATGTGGCTCTCATCATGTTGTGTCTCTTAAGCACATTTCATTCTTTTCTATTCCTGCTAGTCTTCATAATATGTCCAGTCTGATCTTATTCGCATTGATCCCTTCACTATTGATACTGAGAAAGCACCACCCGCTACTCCAGCTTTAGATAATGCATCTTGCAGGTTTCCCACTGATGGCTCAGTAGATTCTAGTACTTTGGTTTCTGATACACGTGTTCCTTCTTCTGCGGCTGCCCAATCATCTCCTGAGACTATGATTCATCCTCCTATTCGCTAGTCTACACGCGTTCGTAAGTCTACTAAGCTACTAGATTTTTCTTACTCTTGTTATTCTAGCTCTTTTACTTCATTTTTAGCTTCTATTCACGGGAACTTACTGCTTTGCATTAGACTCGTACTTGGGACTTGGTATCTTTACCACCATGAAAACACACCATTGGTTGTCATTGGGTCTACAAAATCAAAACTAAGTCCAACAGATATATTGAAAGATACAAAATCCGACTTGTTGCTAAAGGTTTCTCTCAGGAGTATAGCATGGATTATGAGGAGACTTTCGCCCCTATTGCAAAAATGACTATTGTTAGTTTGCTAATTGATGTTGCTTCTGTTCGTCGATGGCACATATCTCAGATGGATGTCAAAAATGCTTATTTGAATGGTGATCTTCATGAAGAAGTTTACATGGAGCCTTCTCCTGGTGTTTCTCACAAACCTGGTAAAGTACACAGGCTCCGAAAAGCCCTTTATGGTCTCAAACAAGCACCACAAGCCTAGTTTGAGAAGTTCTCTATTGTGATTACTTCGCTTGGTTTTTATCCTAGTCATCATGATTCGATATTGTTTGTCAAATACTGGTGTCGATCGTATTTTGCTTTCTTTATATGTTGATGAAATGATCATTACTGGTGATGATGTCGACGGAATTTCATCTTTAAAGTCTGAGTTAGCTCGTTGTTTTGCAATGAAAGATTTGGGCGCGCTACGTTATTTTTTGGGCATTGAGGTCGCCTCATCTCCGAAAGGTTATATTTTATCCCAGTCCAAGTATATAGCTGATATATTTGAGAGTGCACGTCTTACTGATAATAAGGTTGTTGATACCCCTCTTGAGACTAATGCTCGTCTCTCCGTCTGATGGCTCTTCCTTATCGGATCTTAGTTTATATTGTACTATTGTTGGTAGCCTAATTTATCTCACCAACCATCACTCGTCCAGATATTACACATGTTGTTCATGTAGTTAGTCAATTTGTTACTGCGCCCACTACAGCTCAGTAGGCTGCTGTTCTTGTATTCTAAGGCATCTTTGGGGCATTCAATTTTAGAGTCTTTTACTTCCGTCTACTTCATCCTTAGAGCTGCGTGTGTATTCTGATGCTGATTGGGCCGGTGATCCTACAGATCGCAAGTCCACCACTGGCTCCTGTATTTTTCTTGGTGATTCTCTTATTTCCTGGAAGAGTAAAAAGCAAGATGTTGTTTCTAGATCTTCCACAAAAGCATAATATCGTGACATGGCTTCTACTACTTGTGAAATAGTTTGGTTATGTTGGTTGCTTGCAGATATGGGTATTTCCCTTCATCACCCTACTCCCTTATATTACGATAATAAGAGTGTTATTTAGATTGCACGTAATTCGGTATCATGAGCGGATCAAACATATTGAGATTCACGTCGCTCGACATCATTTTCAACTTGGCACCATCACATTGCCTTTCGGTCCTTCTTCCATGCAGATTGCCGACGTGTTTATCAAGGCGCACTCCACTTCGCGCTTTCATTTCTTATTTAGCAAACTCTCCATGCTTCTAGCAGTAGCATTGTGAGTTTAAGAGGGGATGTTAGATTATTATTTATTTACTTGTTTCCTATTATTTGTAGGTTTCCTATTATTTGTAGGTTTCCTATTTTCTATATTTTCTAGCGAGTCTATACAAACACATTCATTATGTAATTTCATTATTCAGTTTTCATTGGAATAAGAAGCCCTATTTTTCTTAATTTCTACAATGTGGACTATGAGAAAATTGTTTGCGACATCTGCAAATAAATTGGATATTCGTTGCTTGTAGTCAGACTTGATGCTGATAATTACAAAGTTCTGCTAAATGTCGAATAACAGAGCCCTGAGATTGCTAAGGTTGTCAATTGTCACCTAATGAAAAACCCGAAGAGATTGGAGCCAGAGATCAGGTCACATGTTCGGCTATGCCAAGGATGAAACCCCTGACTGTAATTACGTTGAAATAACTTGATGAACAGATGATATTTCTTTTCAACCCCTCTGTTTGTACATGGAGGCCCTCAAGAGGATGCGAGATTGACTGGTAGGAAGATTAATGTCGACACTTATAGCCTCTGCAGCACTCATGGAGGTGGTGCATTTTCATGAGAGGATCCAACCAAGGTTCATCAATGTGGTGCCTATATTTCCAGGCAAGCAACGAAGAGCATGGTGGCCTTTGGGCTTGCATGTTGTTGTACCATGCAATAGTCATTTACAATCGGTATGCAAGTATTGCTATCTGTATTCGTGGACAATATGGAACAAGGAAATTGTCGGTTAAGGATATACATGAGCTTATTAAGGAGAAATTCGACTTCATGCCGGGAATGATGGCAATCAATCTGGACCGAAAAGGGAGTGGCAACTTCACGTATCAGAAGATTGCTGCCTACAGTCATTTTGAATGAAAAGATCCAGATTTCACCTGGGAAAATGTTAAGGTGCTCCAGGCTAAGTAAACTTGGCCTGCTTTCCTTTCTGTGGTATGCTTCTGTTGTTGCACTAGGATTTGGTATATTTTATGTCGAAAGTAAGAGATAAAGAAATGTTTTGTAAGTTTTAAGGATACGAATAAATAATAGGACCTCATCATGTTATTAATCAAAACTTTTTGTCCCATTAGTGATCACAGACATAATTCCAAAATAAGAACAACAGATCTTTCTAGACCAATCCCTCTACCCCTCGGTGAACGAACATGAATTGAGGAAACTTTTATCAAGAGAAAATTAAAAATCATTGCACTAAAGGAATTTGTCCTCTGTTCTTTACAGAGGTATGCCTTGCATCCACCTCTTTATCATTTCTAGTGATGCTTTTGGTTGATCCATAGGAACAAAGTGGCCAGCATTATGGACCTTAAGGTAAGTCAGAAGTCCATGGCTTTTCTTTACTCCTGCCTCAACTCCATCTACAATAAATGGAGCAGAAGGAGCCGATACAAAGTATTTCTGTCCCGACCATATCATAGCATCGACCCATCTCGAGATTCCTGACAATAATAAAACACAGTTATAGCAGTTACATTAAAAATCTCGCATATGTTTTTCGTAGTAGGCCTCAAGTATATTGATGTAAAACATATTGTTGAAGAATTGGATCAAAATGGGAAAAGTTGATAATAGCATATCTAAATTCGGCTCATAATAGCATTTCGAAAAGAGAAAGACTATACGAGTATTACTTATAGCTATGCCATGACGTACGATGGGTTTCGGCCATCCAAGTTCGTTTAGGACTCGAAAACTAATTTTTAAGTTTTAGCGCAATTTTTGTCATTTAGTTTATTTCGAATTCTTTTTTAATTTTAGTTTGTTCAACTAGGTTTTCATTAATTTTTAGTCCTATTAAACTAGGTTTTCATATAAACCCTTATAAATAAAGGATTATCTTATTGTTTTTTATTTTCTTTCATTCATAAAATTCATGAGTTTAATTTTTCTTAATTTGATGGATTCTAAAATTTGCGTTCTTAAGGTTTTCGCTTGAATTTCTAGTTTCCCCATCATATATGGGAAGGCTTGTGGTAGGCGGAAGGTAGTGTAAAACTTCATCAAATTTTATAGGACGAAGCCAACCCCAAATTTAATGGAAACTTTTATAACCAAACCCCGAAGAGAAAAAGAAATCAGAATATATGCAAAGCGCACACAGACTTTTGGTAGTACATTGGACTATATCCCTTAGATTTCAGTTAAGAAAAAGATTTATATAAGCTGAGTTGAAGACGGAAAATCTTACCAAGCCAGTTGCAAATAAGATCATACTCCCCAGCATATACAAGTAACTTGATTCCATTCTCTAGTAGGGCAGGTATATCAACTTCGTAATTCCTCATCCAATCCACTTTCATTGATTCATACACAGTAAGATTACATAAAACAAATTGTTTGTCTCCAACACCAAGTGCTTCTCTAACTGACTTCTGGTTCAAGAAATTTTCCATGTTTGAGAAGTTGTAGCACGCAGAACCCACGCACGGTTTTCGAATATCAAAGAACTACAATAAACGATAAAACCATATGGTTAATAAGTTTAATCTTCAGTCTAATTAGATGACTGAATAATGTGTTCTCTTACATTTATATTTCCATTTATTTTAACTATCTTATTGTAAATGGCGGTGCAGTCAGAGAAAGCCTCGGCGCAAGCTGCTGATGGACCACTGCTATTGCCTGCCAATGAACTTTTTATCAGAATCCAAGTGAGAACCGCTTGCGGAATGTTTGAATATGCTTATAAATTAGGCAGACTTTCCACGACCGACGTAGATTCAGAAGTAAATGTCAAAAGGGACGGATTTAGGATTAAGAATTACCACAGAGTTTTATTGCCTGTACACATCCGGGAATTGACTGACTCAGGCTGTCATAATCAGATTTGTTGATCAATTTCATGTTTAAAGCATAATCAGTATATGCTTTGTACTGGATCTCTGGATCTGTCAGTCCACTACCAATAGATAATCCCTGTTTAAGCATTGGTAAGTTGCATAATTAAACAAGGAAAACTATGAGATTAATTAACAATAGAGACGAAATTCAAGGCTCACTTTCATGTTTATATGAATCCCTTCTTTATTATCATTTCCCCGTCGTATCCGATCAGCAAAAGCTGGAATATAGTGCCCGGCATATGATTCTCCAGTGATGTAAAAATCATTCCATGCATATTGAGGGTGCGCCTCAAAAAATGCCTAACATTTTATGAATATTTTAGTTTAGTTTAAGCTAGTTTATGATTTTGGACAACTGTATAATTTTGGCTGTGTTAGATGAAAAATAAATTAAAATCCTGTCTAGTTCTGTCCCGTAGCTGCCTGGACTAGGAGACTTACCTGCATGAAGTCATAGAAATCATTGGCAGCTCCCACAGAATCTCTTCGTATGTCAGCTGTGTCAGAAGTATAACTGAAACCTGTTCCAGTTGGTTGGTCGACATATATAATGTTTGAGACCTGTCATATCATATCATTCATGAAAATATATGAAATGCACAAATGAATCTTTTCTTCCCAGATAGATATAGGACCAGTTAGAAAAAAAAGAGAACAGAATTGCAAGAACATATGCATATTTCCGTTGGTTTGAAGAAACTTGGATGGTGAGGAGGTGGGGGTTCTTTATTTTCTGACTACCCCCCTCAACTCGGACTATTACTCAACAGGAATATAAGAGCTTTGGTTTTGGTTCGTTGAGACGGGTAAGCAAATGAGAAATTTTCATCCAAGCCCTTCCCTGTCGAGTCATTGACTCACCTTTAAGAATTATGCTTTGGAGTTTGGAGTCTGAGAGGAAAAATTATTATTGAGAATTGAGGAAAATGAGAGTACCTTATCCCAACCAAAATCATTCCATACAAGAGACAAGTTGTTTGTTATGTGGAAAGGGCCGTTTTCATAAAACAGGGCCAACGATGCGCTGCATCCGGGTCCTCCATGTAACCATACAACAACAGGGTCGGTACTCGGCTCGTTTCTTGATTCAAAGAAAAAATAGAACATCCTGCAACAATATTTGAAGCAGTTTGTCAGAGATTTCTCTCATAAAGCAAATACGAATAAGACTTGGATGAAAATCCTGAATTTATTCATGAAATCATTGAAAATGGCATGATATAACCGGGGATAATGATGCATTTCAAGTTTTTAAATCAACTTTTGTTGCTCTTCATGGCGCTTTTGGACTAATAGGATTCACTTATTGATGTTTGCCAAAATAATTTTTTTCTTTTTTGGCTGTAATCTGTTAAGAATTCAGTATTGGACATGCAGTGGTTCTCCTTATCAGGTAAACTGCAATAAAAGATACAAAACCTGAAGAACAGATGCATGAATCGATTTTTTGTAATGGGAATTTTCGAAAATATTATACCTTGCACTTTTGGTGTGAGGAAGTTGATAATATCCAGCCTTGTGTCCCAAGTATTGAACACTGGGATCATATAATCCGGGCAGTTGTATACTTTTCTCGACTAATTTTGGTGCTGTCAATGCCGTATCATCTTCAACAATGTTCACCTCAAGTTCAGGAAACAAGTTCAATCCCCTGATCATCTTTTCTGCTTGTCTTTTTGGGAATTCCATAGTTTCTGCAACTGAAAATGTGCAAAGGAAAGGGAGAAGGAAAAATAGAGGGAAAAAGAAATGAAAATTTGCCATTTTCTTTGTTGCAAGAATGATTCTCAAAATGAAACTAAGGATGGCGACTTAAATAGATTTCTTAAAATTTATAGATTCTCATGGACTTCATGAATTTGAACAGAATTTAACAGAATTCATAATAATTTAAATTTAATTTTTATTGATTTTAATGGATTTGTTGGATTTTGATAAAAAAAAATTACAATCAGGATGAGTTGATATAAGATTTTAAATTTCATTTTTATTGCTTCTAATGGATTTGTTGGATTTTGATGAATTTTTCACTATAAGGATAAATTGATATGACTTCTTGGTAGATTACACAAAATATGAAAATTTCGTTGTAATTAGAAAATAAAATTCATAATCTTATTTCTTATTACAAATAAAAACTTATTGGTCAAATATTTTTAATATACACATTCACTGGACTCACAATTTATTATTCACTTCTTATCTACAAGCCAGAAATGAATTTGCATTGTACACACAAATTTAAATACATACAATGTATGTGCATTAAATCTATATAGCATACTCGATTTCTTTTCTATAACCGTATTGCTTCCCGATTCCTTGCGTTTCTTTTCAAACTCGGCCAACGCACAAATAACTCCTCAACCTCCTCATCATTAGGGATGGCAAAAAAATCGTTATACAATACACGACCCCACCTCGAACGATACAAAAATTCTCTACCTAATCGAATACGTGGGATAGGGGTGAGAAGGGTATGGAGAACATGGTTCTTGCCACGTTACTCGTCCCCTTTTTAATCTCAAACTTAGCCCCTGTTTAGTTTGGATTAAAATCCAATTAATTTTTTAGTTAAAGTCATCAATTAATTTTAATCACACATTTCATGAGATCCACAATTTTTCAATCACACATTTCTTTAACTTTTATCAAAATCTACTAAAAATCTGATTGTAATTTCTACCAAACGGGGGCTTAGCATACCTAATCCAAGCGCCAAACTTCGGATGACAGTCAATAAACTGTTCAAAAATCCCTCTCGACCTCAATGTACCTCAACTCAAACTTCATATATGAAAGCTAGCCTAGGCTCCTAGCTGATCAAGATGGTTCGACATCCACCTTTCAAGAATTTCCCTTGTAATAGCCACATTGCAGAGCATATCCTTCATGTGAAAGTACATGTACCACTTAGAAAACGTTCCTTGTACATGTATTATTATTTTTGTCCAAAAGACGCGACTTATAAAGAAATAAATAAAAAATAATGACGGGGTAAAAAGATTATATGTAAAAAATTAATTGTAGAATAGAAAGTTTCATTGTTTTCTTCACAAGTGCATTTTAGTTAATATCAAACTCATTTTAAATTATATATCTCAAAAGTAATCACGAGTGTACATGATACTTAAAACTAGAAATAAAAGAATTTAGCGTGATATTTTTAAACGTAAGGGAGTTTTGATGTCGTAAATTTGAGGAGGTGTCTCTGATATTATCTCAATATTGTAAGTACCAATTTATATAAGAATTGGATTAGATTGGATTGGAATAATTAGTTCTACTATGAAAATTGGAAACTAATTCAAAATTTGCCCTATTATAAAAATAAAAATAAATTAGAATATGTTAAGGTAACCTCAAAATCAGCTGTTCACCTCTTATATTTGTTTTTATTTTTCTTCTTGCAACATTGATTCAATCTTAATCTTTTACCTTTCCGAATCAATGTTCTTCCTTTATTTCCACGTCAATGTCCAAGGTGAATGTTTAAAGCGTAATTAACACATAACGTCCCAATCTTTCATTATTATTGTGGAAAACGTCAATACCTTTCTTTTTTGATATTTTTACTTATTTCCACATTTCATTGTGCAAAATGTCATTTTCACCTATTTTCTCAATTAAAAATTATGAAATGACAATTATACCCTTCTTCAAATAAAACAAAAAGAAAAAGAAAAAATCTAATTGCAATCAAAGTCCCAAATTTTTTTTAAAAAGCGCAAATAAGTCATAAATAAATTATTAAAAGGGTAATTAGTACATAACGACACTATCTTTCACCATTATTGCAAAAAAAAATTCATATCTTTCATTTTTTTTTTCACTCCTAATTACACATTTGATTGTTCAAATTATCATTTCCATCCATTTTCATCTAATTTTTCAATAAAGAACTGTGAAATAATAAATATATCCTCCTATTTAAATAAAAATATATTTTTTTTAAAATTTTAATTCTTTAACAATTTATTTGGGACTCGTTTGCATTTTTTAATTTTTTAAAATTTCAAATAAATTTAATTGTGACTTATTTGCACTTTTAAAAAAATTATTTTTTTAAATAATTATTGGGGACTTGTTTGCACTTTTTTAAAAAAAATTAGGACTATGATTGCAATTAATTCTTTAACTTTTTATTTAAATATGAGATTATATTCTTTATTTCATAGCTTTTTATTGAGAAATTGAATAAAATGGTGGTTCGCGTAATCAAATGTGTAATTAAGGGTGAAAATGTCAAAAAAAATGAAAGATTTGAGCATTTTTCGCAATAACGGTGAAAGATATGGACATTATGTACTAATTACCCTTTTAATAATTTATTTGTGACTTATTTGCGCTTTTTAAAAAAATTTGGAACTGTAATTACAATTAGTTTTTTCTTTTTGTTTTTTTTATTTAAATAGGGGAGTATATTCATTATTTCATGATTTTTAATTGAGAAAATAGGTGAAAATGACCGTTTGTACAATGAAATGTGAAAAATGCCCAAAAAAAATGAAATGTATGGACGTTTCCCACAATAACAATAAAAGGTGGGAATATTATGTACTAATTATCCAATGTTTAAAATATGGATAGATTACATTCACGTTGTTTTAGGTAACATGCTAATGACGTCAATTATTTGTACTAGCATTGTCAAAATTGATGCTAAGCTCCTGTTTGGTGAAGAATAAAATCAAAATTTTAATTTAAGTTAATAATCAATTTTAACAATAAATTCACAAGTTTTCAATCACATAATTCTTCAAATTTTATCAGAATCTACTAAAAAATTATTATAATCCCTACTAAATATAGGCTAAATAATTTATGTAAAACTAGAAGTTTGCAATCGGTCTAGTTATTTTCATAATTGATGTCAACGATTTAAAGATTGGTACCTCTCCTCTACTTCTCCCTAAAAAACAAACACACGAAATTAACACTTACAAATTTTATTTTAATCGAGTTAAAATAATATATTTATTTTAATCGACTTAAAATGATATATTATTAAAACATAGAGAATGTGAGAAGTTGTACAGTATGTGAGAAGAAACTAGGAAAAAAGATGGCAAAGAATGTTTACAAAATTTATGATTTTCATTTTCTTTAAATTACAACAATAAAATAGAAAATAACTTTTAATAAATTAATAGTGATGGAAAATACAAGAAAAGAAGTTTTTTTCCCCATGTTGTTATCATCTGGCCCATTTTTTATTCAATTAAAAAAAAAAGTTGATTAAAATCCAAATTAAATTCGATAATTAATTTTAATCATACTTTTTATGAGATCACAACTTTTCAACCACACATTCCATCAATTTTTATCAAAATGTGCAAAAAAAAAAAATGATTTTTATCTGAAGCATACGAAGCCTAGTAAATAAGTTATGTCAATCAATAAAAATTTAATAATATCAAGTAAAATAATATATGATCCAGATTTATTATCTTGCAGCTTAAAATGAATTTCTTTCTGTTTTAAGTTGAGGTTATAGCTTCATATCGTTTTGCAAGTTACCAATTTTTTTTAGTTTATGTTTTTTGTGTTCTCTCTTTTTTACGAGATAATTTTAAAAGGCGAATACAAATATAAATATTGTTGATAAAAAAACATACAAATTATAGTTAAAATGAAATTAAAAAATTATAACGTTAATATTTTGGTCAATTGGCACTGGGTCAAAAAACAAATATTGTAAAGATACTTGAATTGATGTAGGGTCCGTTTGATAGGTAAATGTGAAAATGAATTCAAATTTCATGTTAGTTGGAAAATAAAAACTCACCAAACCATGGGAATTCGTTTTTCATGAAAACAGAAAAATGCAGTTTAAAGTATTTGTACTTTGAATTCGATTTTCATTTCCATGTTGTAATCAAACGGTCGAAGCGTAATTCGTTTTCCTCAAATTTAACATTTTTCATGGAATTCGTTACAATCAAACGAGCCTAAAAATAATTTATGAAATAGAGAGATGTAGGAGATACAAATAATTACTTATTAAGAAATAGTAATAAAAATTAAAATTTTGAAGAATAATAAAATCAGTATGTAAAGTGTTGCATAATACCATTCTCATTAAGGATATTTTTGGCATATTTAGTTATGTATAATGACAAATTTGTAAACATTTTCATTTTTAT
This sequence comes from Fraxinus quadrangulata, assembly GCA_903798255.1. Classification (NCBI taxonomy): domain Eukaryota; kingdom Viridiplantae; phylum Streptophyta; class Magnoliopsida; order Lamiales; family Oleaceae; genus Fraxinus; species Fraxinus quadrangulata. The sequence continues at coordinate 48,983 of CAIGRB010034027.1, read as the reverse complement.
TGCAAAATATGCATTTTGTCACCTCTAACTGAAATACAGTGTGAAATGTAAATTTGCGAAATGCGGTATGCAAATTGTAAATACACCCTAAATACAAGGGTGTATTTAGAAAAAAAATTCGATGCTTCCTTTTTTTTTTTTTTAACCTTCTACAGGTGAGATAATTAGGATTTTTTTACTTAATTTAACATTTATCAAGATCACTGAAGAACGCAAGCAATGGTTACAGTACATGGCAAAAATAAGAAAAACTTGATATTGCATTATATTACAGGAAGGTTTTTTAACATATTAGAGCTTCTTCACAAAATACAGAACAATTCGACATTCTGTGATCCAAATAGAGAGATAATTAAGGTGAAGTGTATAACACAAGCATCTGATCTTTCACAATGTTAATACCATGGCTTATGATCGAACTCGGGCTAGACGGGCCCTTATTTCTTCCAACTCCTCTTCATCATCAACAGGCTCCTGCAGTTTCACATCAATGGCACAGTGTAAGGTGCGAAAAAGGGATGAAAAGAATATAATTCCATAACGGGTTCCAAGCGTACCTCTGCATCTTCAACAGTATGTGCGGGTTGCTTTAATTTCTCCTTCCTGATTGCTTCAGGAAGTTGTGCAGCAGTTTCACCAGCAATTGCAGTTAAGACCTTGTCGATTTCTTCTTCAGTTTCCTCTTCGATGTCTTCTGAATCCAGTGCGTCGTCCAGAGCATCATTCACCACCTCTTCAATTACACCCGCCTGTAATGAACATAAACGGACACCAATGCCACTTTGAGTCCAACAGCCAAAAAGGAAAGTCAGGAGAAAATGAAAGGTCTTGTCACATAAAATAATTACTTATTCCGTATTCCCCCAAAATGGGTTCCCTGAGGAGGTTTCCACTCGGGGTTATTGAACGAAAAATGGGAAAGATTCTTCTGAATGCAAATAAACAAGGAAAAATAAGTGCGCTACATATAGATCAAGTTTCATCCAAAATTACTTATGAAAGGAAAATGCAACACGCTTTAATCAGACAGTGAAGATAGGATATCTTCTTAATGCAGGTCAAAGACGAGATAAATTTTCAAGCACTCTAATACTGTGTAATTCCAATATGTTAATCTAAATACCAAGAAACACTAGACACACTTCATCTGATAAGACGAACTTCTCATAGATCTTCACTTGAAAGACTAAGCAATCATGTCTTCAACTTTAGGATAATGATGTATTCATATGCAGTCTTCTAAGATTAAGATCGCTGACTGCTTTACTAACCTTAATAACAAAGATCCAGACCTATTCTATCACTAACTGTTTTAGCTTAAGGAAGAAAAAAGAAAAGATCACAATTGGGGCAAATAAAATGATAAAAGTGTTTCATTCTATACCATAATATTTTGTTCTACTAGATCTGACCATGTAATTACCCATGCACAAGGAGGTAAAGGAAACAGTGAATTTCCGTCCATTCGATGAATTACATAACTTCATATTTCAGATTAGTATCAATGTCCGGTAACTCGAGGAAATAAAATTTTATCCCTAATGGCCTTGCATAAACATTTTTCAAAATTTTTTATTGGACTGGTGAAAAATTAAACAGTGAACAATAGGCATCATTCTACTGATATATTCAGAATGTACATATCGCATGCTCAATGTTCTTATAACTTCATGATGATTTGAGGGGCTGAGGGCTACAGCTTAACAGCCTAAGAACCCATTTCTTTCACGACAGAAAAGGACGAGGGCTTTTTTAGCATATTTTCGATTTAAAAAGAGATAAAACTGAAAATGGTGTTGTAACATATTTGCCAACAGAGCATTATCAAAAAAAAATTATTGCAGTACTCCCTCTACAATACATTCTTCCCTGTGCGTCCTCCTTGACATATCCCAACACAGAATATCATTAAAATGAAGGCTCAACACAGCAACATACCATTCTGCCTTGAGAAAAAAGGAAAATGTTTCTCTTTATTGCCGGAAAAAGGTAAAAATTACCTTTGTCATTTCTTTACTGAATTCTTGCATAGTGACAGCCACTTCTGGAGCCTTCATAAGATTATTGACTAGCTTCATGACTTCAGCACTTTTGGACAAATGTCCAACAGTGCGTGCAATGGCTGAAAAATTAGTTAAAAAGAACAAAATAATGGAGATGCTAAGGCCAGTAGAAACATCAAAGAGTAACAGTAAAACGGAAAGAAAACATCCAAGTGGAAAGAGGAAACACCCTGAGGTTTCCTGCAAAGTTTGTTCGCAGAAAGTTTATATTACAACTCAATTAACATTTTTCCAGTGAATCCACTCAAATAAAGCAAATTACTATATCTACAAGGCACAAAATTCACCCACACCAGAAAATCCTAATCTTTAATTATAATAAGGGAAAACTCTTCGTTCATTCTAACTCTTCCAGGATTTCTGAACAGGTAAATGGTGTAATGTCGATTTCAAAAGCAACTGCCGGTAAAATCTTAACTGTTAACTTCTGCGTTGGGTGAGCTGCAAGATAATTAGTGCAGTTGTTTTGAAGAATTGGGTCAGCATGAAGCAACAAAATAATCCAAGCTTTTCACCCATGAAGTTCAAGTTATCAAAATGGGAAGATTAACAGACTGCAACCTGCAAGGAGCATCAGTGGATGCTCGGGAAAAAACTGAGGGTGAAAATGCGGGCCAAAACATCTTTCCTCTGAAGACACGAAGAGCCTGCTTTTTGTACGAAATGTACAGTCCATCTTCATACATAGGCAAATGTCTACGATACAATTATAGTTCATCATGAACCTAGGTACAAATAATCACCACTAATAAATGCATCTTCAACATTTTCGTATCCTTAAAATGGTGCAGTTTCTTTAAATATGTAAACGAAGTCAATTGTCTTCATAGTTTAACTTATAGCATGTTCACTAGAGTAGCATGGAACACAGAAATGATTTTACTGGAGTCTGATATTTCATTTTTGTCATTGTTTCACGCAAGTGAAATCTGTCATGACGAATAATTTAAGCTATAAGTGCATCAAGTTATCAAACACTTTCAAAGAAATACAGGAAGTAGATTCTTAATGAGAATTAAGAATTCTGTCAGAAAAACTACGTGCAAAAAGCATAAACAGGATCATACCTACACTTTCTCCAAGGTGCATTGATATAGAATTCAACTGTGCCTTGTTTTCATAGAGACGGTTCACAGTTTTTCTAGATCTCACAAGTTCTTTGGCAAGTGCCTGACATGAGTACATGGTAACATAAAAGTATGAACTAGAAATAAGAATTTCTCAGTAGGCTTGCATGTGCATTATTAGTAAGTACTATCTGGGTACACCATTCTAACACGGCAACCACAACAAGAATGCATGTGAAATTCAAATGTGATTATAATCTGAACGAATGTACACGAGCTGCGAGCATTGTGTTTAGAGAACTAGTGTCTAAAAAAAGTTACATGTCTCCATTTTTCTCTTTCTTTAAATAATATGCAACAAGGTGCCATTTTGTCTAACTAGATGCAACAGATTCTATTCCCGAAAACATAACAATGGCATCCAACAGCTCTAGTGGCTCATAATTCCTGTCTTTGATTATAAAACAAAAGTGACTCTCGAGCTTGAAGAACTCTTTAGAGGACACTAACTCTTCTTCTTGTTGCTGCCATGGAAATCACGTTAACCTCGGAACTTACCCGAACTTTTGTTCCTTATTTGATATATATGCAAGTAGTTAATTTATTCACAGAGTAACAGAATTCAATCTCAACCTAAGCCCAGATGGTATAAAATGGTCGACAACATCAAGGGCAAAAGGTCACGATTTTCAATAATCCAACAGACGAATAATGCTTCTCGATGATATGCATCAAATTGAAAAACTCTATATTGGAAATTTTAAAACTTTGTACTATTATTTGGGGACTGATGCATTTCCAACTGCCATTCCACATTAATGATCTTTTGTAGAATTTAAAGTTGTAGGGGCATATCGTTTCCTTTAATTTGTCATGGTCTTACACCATTAGCTGCACGCCTGCATCCTTGCTGTCGTAGGGTAGCTTATATGTGTGCAATTCTACTCACATTATTTAAATATCACTTCTAACTCGTAATGATTGGAAAGTTTAGTACAAAAAATCCAGGACATATTTTGCGTAAAAGGGAAAAATCGATACATGATGCATGGGGAATCTAAAAACCAAAGTTGAAGCCTTTTTATCCCTCAATTTACAAATCCTTCAACTACAATGCATAAAACCGCTAAAAATCAAAACTTCCAAATATTCAATCAATATCTCGAATAGACATCCAATTGCACAAAATCATTCCAAGTTAACCAAGTAATCACTAATTATCACTCACTAAAAAAAATATAAACCGTAACTAAATCAAAAATTAAATTCAGATCACACAGAATTATAGTCAAAGAACCTTAGCAGAACCCATGTCATTTCTTTTAGCAGCCTCTTTGATCGCTTTCTGCACACCCTTCTCTTCTCTCTGTATATCTAAATAAAACCCACCAGAAAAAATAAATTAAAATCTCAGTAAACAAAAAATTCGCCAATCAATTGTAAAAATAAAAATAAAAAACCCCAAAAAGTAATTCAAAAATATAAACAAAATATGACCTCGGATCTGGCGTTCGATGTTGCGGCACTCTTGCCGGAGCTTACGCTGCCAATCTCTCAGTAGTTGCTGCGGGTTTGGTTTCGGCTTCAAAACATTCATCACTTTCTCCATATTGGTGTCGCTATCTGGATTTTTCTTTTTCTCTAATTATTTGTATAGCGTAAGATTTGTGCTGTTTACTTGGAATTGGAATCTGATTCTACTATGATTACTGCGTTTCAACTAAACAATTGTAATGAATTGGGAAAACTGTAAAATTATGAAAAATAGAGTTGTTAATTGAAAATTCGAGGACGCTTCTTACCTAATCAACCATACCGAGAAACCGTCGAAGGCGCGTAATGGTGGATTGGAGGGGGTTCGGCAAACAAGGTAATTTTTTATTGTCTAATAAATAACAAATTGTGTGCGAAAAACATTACTCCATTTTAATATCCTTCTTTCTTAAAACAAAATAATATATTTTAAATAATGATATGATAAAAAATATATAATTAAAAAA
>CAIGRB010034027.1:16494-39681 GCA_903798255.1 Fraxinus quadrangulata | reverse complement strand
TATATATATAAATAATGTGAGAGCCTTTATTCTCACCTTGAAACTATCATTCGCAGTATTTTAATATCTTCCGAGGTGTTAAAAAAATCTATTCGAAAATAATTAAGAATACAATAGATCTGAACTCTTAATCATAGTGATTCAAGATGAACGTAAATTAAACTAATTGTTTGATGAATCACTAATTCAATTAGCAAGCCATAGTTAAATTGAGTATACCAAACTATCCCGAGTAGTATAATACTATCATAATTCACTATTAATTCTTTAAGAGTAATGTTATTCATTTATATAATTATATGATAGTGAAATTGACAATGTTTTAATGACCCAACTAGCGTATAAACTAAAGATTTGTATCATAATTCAATCCAGATTTATCGAGTTACTCTAATCTGTAACTTCAATGTTTGTCCCGATCATTATAGCACACGTCGTCCAGGGCATAAGGAGTATGATAATTTGACTTATCACCGTCAATCTATTCATGGTTCCAAACTCAACGATAGCAATTAAATACGAGGGTTGCGCTCGTTGCATCATTTATTTTATATGAATATCATATTCATTTTGTAATTTTAAGGCCAACTCAAATCATCCAATCTGGTAACTACGATATTACGTGTAATCTTTCCTAAAAGTTAGTAAATCATGAACATATTTAAACCTTCGTCTAGGATTTTTTTTTTTTGGGATAGAATGAATTAAATAAGTAGTGAATAAGTGGATAATATTTTTAAATTCATCAAAATATGTAGTTACAAATGATCAGCTTTTTCAAAACAGAGGCAACCCATTTGAGTATATGTATCATATTGAACAAATTAAATAATCAATGGAATTTTAGAACTTTCTATTACTTCCTTAGTATCATGATAGTATACAATTTAACTTACCCAAACAAACTATTACAAATTAAAAATGAAATTATTTTCATATATTCACTCATCTCTCTCTTATTTTCAACAAAAATATTCTTCTTCACATGTACAACAGGAAACCTATGTCCCACCAAACCGAAAAACCGATCGAATAAATTCTTGCCAACTCAGAAATAAATCCCACATGGCAAACAACAAAATCTCAGACTCTTGGGCCCCACTTTCCTGTGATGCTCAATACACGTGTCATATTCTCATTGGTCATAAACCCTTGACTTTTTGAGGGACCTGTTTAGCTTCTCTGATAGGGCTACCATTATCTGCCACGTCGCATCACCTTCGACCATTGGATCATTGAAAAGGAGGGCTTTTCTAACATCTGGCTCCCACAAATTTCTCTGAATGGAAGTGAGGTTGGTGGCTGCCACGTCTCCAAGTATATCCCCCAGTCTTGCGACGTCCTTCTCCGCCACCGTGAGAGATATCTCCGCCCATGGCACGGCCGAGGGAAAGGGTAACCGGATGCCATCCGCTATGATTACCGGCACACATCCTAAAACAATTGATTCAGCTATTCTGGGACTCCATGGGGCCCATCCCAATGGACATAAACAAAACGTTGATCTTAAAATCTCTGACTGGTAACCGGCAAATCTCTGCCTTTGTAAGTAAAACCTCCGGTCATTACCATACTTCAGCCATATCTCCGTCCGCACCCGCCTGAGAAGAAAAAAATCAAGTCAGGGTTAGACTGGTCATTTCAGATGCCAACATCAAAGAAAAGGGTTGGTTCGAGTAAAATATTCTTACTTGCTGTAAAAACGGCCACTAACATTCTTGGGATGAAGTTCCATTTTACCCCTGAAGAATGCCAAAATGTCACGCCGGCCGTTCAACGGCGATTTTTTCAGGGTGGTTTGTACACTTTCTGGCGACACATACGGCGGAATCACCACATTTTCCACTTCTTGACATGGGTGTTTATACTTCACTCCAAATGTTTGCAATATTATTGAATTCTTCAAAAATCCCGGCACGCCATCTGCCACGGCCACATCCTCCTGCAAATAATCAAAACTTCATTAATAATAATAAATAAATAAATAAAAAGCTTGCCTTTTGCGGTACTTATAAATTTATAATCAACTTTTTTGCATACCAAGGTGTGAAAGCAAGAACCAAAATCATGGGACGCAACGAAAACATGATCAAAACCACGGCTTCGATTCCAAAAGGGAAGTTCAGAGGAAATGAGTTGAATAGCAGAAGAAATTAGAGAACGGGCATGGCCAATTGCAGGGAAGCCATTAACAGTGCTGAAATTGCATGATACATAAACAGGGACAAAGAAAAAGTCAGCTTCCCATGGGTCTAATGTCCGAATATCGTTGTTGTTCATCAAGATTTTATGTATTGCCACCTCAGACGCAAACAAATGGCTGCTGCAACGCTCGTTCGATAGCCAGTCATTGTTGTATTTCGATGGTAAATCATAAACATATACCTTCATCCCCTTCAATGTATCTGAAAGAATATCAAGAAAGAAGTTAGCAAAAAGACAAGCTTCATCTGAATGCTGGTTTGAGCTTAATGGACGGGATTTTCACCGATAAACTTCTTACCTTGGGGATTATGGATGTGTTGGACAAGGGATAAGTCTTCAGCAAGAGCTCGAGAGGGTTTGGTTTTAGAAACAGTATTTCTTGAAATTGAATTCGTAGGTTTATTGTGGGTAATTAGAAAAGAGCTAAAGAAGTAAAAGGATAAAGATAACCAGAGAATCCATTTGAAATATCTGCTGCAAAAATTACTCTTATCTGCATTTCTGTAATGTCTTGTATTATTTTGCAGAAGCCTCATTCTCAAACAGAACCCTTTAGTGTTCATCCCTTCCTCCCTCTTTCTATTAAAAACTCTCAAGAGATCGGACAGAGAGAGAGAGGAATGGAGAAGTGGTTGAGATGGGATTTTCTGTATTTGGTTAGAAGGTGTAGTAGAGATGAAGGAAGAAGATGAGGCGATGAGAGATTGGTTATTTGTTGGTATGTTGTTTTTGCTTAAAGAATAATAAAGAAGCAATGAATACAAATTGAAATCTTGATCTCCTAAGCAATTATGTATGTACTTATTGTTCTGTGTGTTTGTCGTATAGTTCGTGTGTGTCTATATATGATATACGAAGATGGGTGGGGTCTGGTGTGGGGTTTAATCGTTTAAAGGGATTAAACGAGGTGAGTCGATTACCACTCGTCTATGGGACGAGCCGATCGTCAGCCGGTCTAGTAAACAAAAGTGCAGCTCGTCTCATCCACGAGCTCGCGTCTTAATGGTGCAAGTTAGGGATGGCAAAAAAGCTGNCCTGTGCTATTCTGCGCACAGGCAGCTAAACTATCTGCGCACAGTTGCTATTGTTTGCTGCTTGCTTAAGCAGGCAACTAGGGCAGCAAGGTGCCTGCGCAAGGAGGGAAAAAAAAATCGAGCCGGCCCGGATCGGGCTCTGCTTAGGCCAATGCTCGGGCTGAGCTTTTTTTTTTCTCGGCCATGCTTTGCTCGGCTCGACTTGGGCGTTTTTGGCTCGACTCGTTGACATAGCTAGTGCAAGTCGAGTCGATTCACTATAATTTTTTTTCCCATTGAAGTCACATATTTCTCTCAATTTGGTTCGCATGGTCAAATCGTTGGTCAACTCGTTAGTAGGACGAGTCAAGCCGACGAGCTATTCGCCACACTTAACACTTAGTGAGATTGTGAGGAGAGAATTAATGTTTCATTCTTTTCGTCATATTTTTAGAATAATCAATTTTTCTAATTACACCTTACCTAACTTTTATTGAAGGGATTTGTTGTCTTGAAAAGCTTTATTAACTTTGGGTACCTACCTCTTTATTCTTGTCAAACATTATTTGATAAATTGTTTATACTTATCACTTTAGAAATTTTAAACAAGCTTTTCGAATATTACAATAGAATACAAATATTCACTGAATTATGATTTATATTAGTTGTTAAGCATAACTACATGAAATTTACATAGATATATCACAAATGAAAATGGCAATTTCAAGCTTTCTCGACATGGAACTCCACTTTCAGAGGCAAATGGTTAGCATAAAGAAACAGAAAATTGTAAAGAACAAGATTAAAATTTTCAACCAAGTAAAAAGAACCGACTAAGATTCAGTAACGCATATAATATTATAATAAAAAAGGTTTAAAGTATTAAATTTCATTTTTCTGCGTCTTATTTTAATTATCCTTAGCATAAAGGATCGAAAATGACAAAAAAGAAAAAAAAAGAAAAAGTCATACTTTTAATGGAGCAGGAAGAGGCATGGCAATTAAACACGTACCAGAATTAACTATCAAATGGAAAGGCTCACTAGGATAAGTATAATTTTAAAGATTATAGTGGAACTTCCTTTTTCCTTCCAAGTTAAGGAATCCAAACTGAAAGGTCCAGATAACACGATATTAAACTCAAGATACAAAATAATCACAACTCGATAGGAAGTAAACTTGAAGAAATTAAAAGATTGAACATAAGAAATTTTCTGGCTGAAGTCCCAAAGGTTCGACGACCGCTTCTAACGCCTGATCCCTTGTTGAGCATCCTATAAATTGGATATATGCTCGGTTGTACTAAATATCCCAAAAATGGCAACAAAGGTTACAAGAGTCCTTCTAACACAAGAGAAAAGTATATAACGCTTATCTCTTAAACAATAAAACTGCAGATCTACGAAGAATCACACAAGAAACTTCATACAAGCCCTTCAAATATATAACTATAAGAATCCTCTCATTCTCATAGTATGCACTCAGAATGTTACAAGCAACATATGTTAAAAAACCAGATCTCAGTCTCGAATGAGAAGTTCAAGTGAGAAGAAAATCATAGTTCGAATTCATAGCACCAAGAGAGATATTTTCTTTCTTAAAGAACTCAATAGCCAGAAATAGTGAAATGCCAAGTGAAACGGCACTCCTCATAAAGTCTAGATCCATCATAAGCCAGATGAAGGGCCATGATGAAGACACATGTCACAAGCCAATAAAAATGCCCCAACTAGAAGAGTTGCGTTTTAGTGATGCGACTTTCACCAAATTTTGGAAGCACATAATAGGTCACCAATTCGAGCCTCAACAATCTTCACCTTACTCCAGAAACTTGGTATTAAAAGTGTAGCCAAGAACAATATCGGCAATTTCATTTTTCATTTTCTTTAAGTACATGTACATGCATTACAAAGTATCATTAGATAATAACTTCAAACGGTTTTGAAATTTGTTTAAAGGTAATATTTTTGTTCTCATATCTGAAAGATTAAATTGAATAACAACTTTACCAATTTTCAGAATTCCCTTTGAAATAATGTCTCTAATAAAATGATGTTTAATGTTTATGTGTTTAGTCCTATCATGAATAGTACTTTGATTATCAGAGAGTAAGATTGCATTTTCATCAACAAAACTTGGTTCATTTAACAAACCATTTAGCCAAATACCTTATTTACAGGCATCGAAAATGGCAATATATTTTGCTTCAGTGGAGGACAAAGCCACAAGTTTCTGAAGTTGAGATTTCCAAATAATTACAGTGTCACACAAAGTAAAGAAATAGCCTGAAGTTCATTTTCTATTATCCCTATCTACAACAAAATTAGAATCAGTAAAACCATTTACAGTTAATCCCCCTACCCCCCACTCCCAACCCCACCCCCCATTCATTTTGAACACAAGACCACAATCAAAAGTACCTTTCAGATATCTTAGAAGCTATTTTAATGCATCCCAATATTCTTCCCCAAGATTACTCATAAATCTACTAAGTATGTTAATGCTATGAACAAAGTCAAGTCTAGTACATACCATTAAATACATAGCAGATTCAATCACATTCGAATAAAGAATTTTAGACATTCTATCAAAATCCTCATCAACTTTGGGAGAGAATTCAAATGGAATCTTAAAATGATTAACAAGAAGCAAAGTTACAGGTTTACAATCAAACATGTTAAAAAATTTCAAAATTTTAATCACATAGGCATGTTGATTCAGAAATAACACATATTTTTCTTTATTTCTCAAGATCTACAAACTAAGAATTTTTTTGGCAGAACCAAGATCCTTCATTTTAAACTCAGATTTCAGTTTTTGTTTGATATCCTCAATTTCAGATTTATTACAGCAGGCAAGCAGCATGTCATCAACTTAAAACACTAGATACAAATAGTTTTTTACCTTCTTTACTTTTACAGTAGAGACAACTATCATAATTGCTTCTTTGAAACCCAAGTTTCAGAATAAAAGCGTCAAAATATTTTGTACCACTGACTTGGAGCTTGTTTTAATCCATACAATAATTTCTTTACCAAACAAACAACATTTTCAAAGTCACTTTTTATAAAACCAACAAGTTGTCTCATGTAGATTTTCTCATTTAAATCACCACAGAGAAAAGTAGTTTTAACATCTAATTAATCAAGTTCTCATTTGAATTGAGCAACAAGAGCAAGATGCATCTGATAGTAGTATATTTAACTATAGGAAATAAGATTTCAGTATAGTTTATACCTTCCTTTTGTGTAAACCCTTTAGCAACAAGTCTAGCTTCTTATTTAGCATTTTTACTTCCTCCTTCCCCTTCTTTTATCTTGTAAATTCACTTACAGTCAATTAGTTTATAGTTTTTAAGCCTATTAACTAATTCCTAAGTTTTATTTTCAATGAGTGAAGACATTTCATCTTTCATGGCAGTTTTTCAATTTTTAGCATCTTTACAGTTAACAACATCTTCATAGGAGTTTGGCTAATTTTTAAACTATTCTGGATAAGTGAATAAAGAAACGAAATCATCACCATCAAACCTAGCAGGGGGTCTAATATGTCTTCTCTTATTATCTCTTGTGAGTTTATACTCATCAAAGGAAAGAGTTGCATGATTACATTGGTCATCAAGTTCAGCAGCTTGATCATTTTTAGTTTCAGTTAAGGGAACATTTTCACCAAGGACAGATTCCTCAATTCCAGGTTCACGAGCATCTCTCTAAGTATGAGGAATCTCCACCTCAACTTGAATATCTGCTATAGTCAAATTATCTTTCTTTTCCTCCAAGCAAAGCATAATAGATTCATTAAAAATTACATCTATTCTTGTTATAACCTTATAGCCTCTTTCACTTTTCGCCCATGTAGCATTTAACATTTTCCCCATAACCTAAGAAAACAAATTTAAGTGATCTAATTTCTAACTTACCAATATTTTGATAAACATATACAGCACAACCAAATATTTTCAAGTAAGAGTAATCAACAAAATTTTAGACCAAACAGATTCAGGGACTTCAAAATTTAGAGCACTTGTAGGGATTCTATTAACAAGACATGTAACTGTTTTCATAGCTTTACCCCAAAACAGTTTAGACAAATCAGAGCTCAAAATCATGCATCTAACCTTATTTTATAGAGTCATATTTGTTCTTTCAGCAATTCCAGTTACATAATTCCAGGCCATTATCAATCCTCGAAAATTTAATTTTCAGATCAATTTGATTTTCAATCTAGGTTTTCCATTCTTTGAAAACAGTAAAGGTTTCATCTTTGGTTTTTAATAAAAACATCCAAATTTTTCTGGAAAATGTCAATGATAAGGAAATAAAATTTAAAACCAGATAGAGTAGTCACTGATGTAGGACCACATAAACCAGGATGCAAGTATTCAAGAATCTGTTTAGATTTGTGAGTTCCAATAGGAAAATGTAATTTTGACTTGTTTACCAATTAAACATTGTTCACAATCGGAGAAATTGCCAACATTTACTTTTCCAAATACTCCTTTGTTTGGTAAAGATTTCAGACTTCTATTGCCAATGTGGTCAAGTCTTTCATGTCATAACCTTGCAAAAATAAAATTTTCATTTAAAACAGCTGTAGTCAAACCAAGTAATGGTTTTGCTTTAAGAAAATAGAGACCATGTCTCTTAAGGGTGTTGATGATTAAGATCATTGTCTCTAAGAATCTTAATGTGTCGTTGATCCAATTTTATGTCAAATTCCATGTCATCAAACATGACTAGAGACACAAGATTCTTCTTTAAATCTGGAACATATCTAGTTCCTTTAAAAAATAGGACATTACCATTTTCCAGTAACAATTTTATAGTTCATATTCCTCTAACTTTATAGATCATGTTATTACCCATATAACTTGCCTACCGCAGTTTTTTTCAAAATTAAGAAAATAATTTTTATTTGGGCACATATGAAAATAATAGCTTGAATCAAGTATCAATTCATCATTCAATTTTCTTTTTCCTTATTAAAAAGGACCAACCCATCTTCAAGCTTATCTTTATTATAGACTAAAACAACATTCTCATCATCAAATCTCTTTTCTTTTAAATTTTTTTCTTATAACAGTCTTTAATGAAATGACCAAACTTTCCTCAGTAAAAACATTTCTTACATTTTGCCTTATTTTTGGATTTATTCTTATCACTCCATATATTCTTCTTTCCATTAAAGGTCTTAGACTTATAATTAGATTTACCAAAAGCCTTCCCTTTAGCTAATAGATTATCTCCATTTGTTTCTCTTTAGACTCAAATTTCATCTCTAGAACTTTGTTTCTAAGGACATCTATGATTACATCGGTAGTGAGTTATTCCTTACCATATTCAAGAGCAACATTGATGTCTCTATGTCTGTCACTAATTGAATTTAACAGGACTACAGCCATTTGATCTTTTAAAAGTTTTTCATCACAGTAGGCTAAGTCTTAGGTAAGTTTTGTAAATCTATCCAAGTTTTCATCCAAATCAACCGAGGAATCCATTTTAAAAGAAAAGAATTGATTTAACGGATGACATTTATTTGGAGTAGTCTTAGTTACATTTTTAGCATGAAATTCAGTACACATTTCAAAAGCAGTTTTTCTTTTACCAATAGTTCTTATCACATTTTCAAATAAGAACAAGAAAATAGTGCTCCAACAACTTCTTCAAGTTCAGTTTTTCATTGCAGAAAGTAAGTTAACAGGCCAACTATCATCTAATGCCCCAACACATGGCCTTCATTTTCTGGCTCCACGTATTGAAATCACATTTTCCATCAAATTGATTAACTTCAAATTTAGTAAAAGCCATATTATAAACAAGTATGACTCACAGCTTGAAGACAGTTTTCACAGATTTGCAAGGAATAACAAGAATACAGATTGATGTCAGTAATATACTTAATTAAACAAGATTTTACAAATTTAGCAAGTTTTAATCTCAATCAAGGAACATGCAAGGCAAAACCACACAAACAGAGATTACAACTCTATGTTTCAGAGATTTCTCTTTCAAGATCCTCAAGATACTAACCCGGATTTATCTCATATTCCCAAAACCTCATAGGGGCCTTTGGACAAAAATTAATCTTCAAGGGTTATAGTTTATGGTAAATCAAGGGAAAAATCGAGAAATCTTAATTTTTGAAAGTAAACTTTACAAAAATTAAAAATGTCACACTACGAGTTTATAAAAACTCGATATCTTTCAGTTTTTCTTAACATTAGTTCCAAAAAAATTTCAATCTACAACATATCAACCACTTTCTTCAAAATCCAAGTATCTTGTTCTCAGTTCTTGCTCTAATACCACTGAAAGGGCCAGATAACACGATATTAAACTCAAGATACAAAATAAGCATAGCTCGACAGAAAGTAAACTTGCAGAAATTAAAAGATTGAACGCAAGGAATTTTCCACATGAGGCCCCAGAGGTTCTGCTACCGCTTTTAATGTCTAATTCCTATTGAGCATCTAACAAATTGGATATATGCTCGGTTGCATTAGATAGCCCAAAAATGGCAACAGATTACAAGAGTTCTTTCAACACAAAAGAAAAGTACATAATACTTATCTCTTAAACAATAAAATTGCATATTTACAAGAAATCGCCCAAGAAACTTCATACAAGCCCTCTGAAAATACAACTATAAGAATCCTCTTATTCTCACGGTATTCACTCAGATTATTACAAGCATCAGAGGCTAATAAACCAGATCTCAATCTCGAATGAAAAGTTCAAGTGAGAATAAAGCCATAGATCAAAACCCCAGCACTAAATGAGATATTTCATCTCTCAAAGAACTCAATAGCCAAAAGTAGTGAAGTGTCAAGTGAAACGACACTTCTCATAAAGTCTAGATATATTCAGAAGCTAGATGAAGGGCCATGATGAAGACACACGTCACAATCCAGTGAAAACGCCCCAACTAGAAAAGTTGTGTTTTAGTAATCCGACTTTCACCAAATTTTGGGAGCACATAATAGGTCACCAGTTCGAGCCTCAACAATAATATATAGATTTTTTATAAATTTAAGAAAAGTCACAATGATTCTCTTGAACAAAGTGTGAACAAAGCCTCTTATGGTATAAATGATGAGTTTTACAAGATATTGAATTATTCTACCCTATTGACCTTTAGCCCGAACTTCAATTTTTTATAAGTGGTATCAAAGTCAGACTCCAAACTTAATCATGTGAATCCACAAGATAGATCTCCAGTTGCAGTTGAACAAAGCTGGTTGGCCTCTTGATTTTGATCGTGATTGCTAGAAAAATTTATGGTTGGACTCCAATTGTGGTTGGTTGTGCCCACGTAAGGTATTGGCCCCGACACATTAGAAGAATTGTGCCTTGATATAGCATGTATTCCTTCTTGATTTGAGGAAGACAAATGTAATAGTCGGTACTTCATTCGAAAGAGGTTTTTTTGGTAATGTGCGAACAAAATCTAAAATCGATTAGACAAGGGATAAATGATGAATTTATAATGGATTGAGCTACTCCACATATGAATTAACCTTTTCAGATGAAATTTCAATTCGATTAAAAAGTTCTATATTCCCAAAGTGTGGAGTATTCAGTATTCCTTATCAATGTTTAATTGATATATGTGTTAAATAATTATGACTCATTATTTAGCCCATGTTTGTTGTAAATTAAAATTAGATTTTAGTAGATTTTGATAAAATCTCATGGAATATGTTGTTGAAAAGTTGTAGGTTACATAAAATATGTGATTAAAATTAATTGTTAAAATCAGATTTTAATTTATATCAAACAAGAGCTTAATTGAAATCGAAACATATAGATTTTAATTTATATCAAACAAGAGCTTAATTGAAATTGAAACATATACATATTAATTAAATAGTGATCGAGAGTATTAAATTTTATACTCCGAAATAACTAAATTTGTTATATTCCTTACAATACAGAGGGAGACACGTCTACATAGTAAAAAAAATTACAAAGGGCTACTTAGTTCAAATTTGAAGTGTCGTCAATTCCCCATTAAGGAGTCAAATGTTAGAGAAATGCTATGTGATCATAAGAGTTCACATAAGGGTTGACACAATTGCCAAATACATAGCATTTCTCCAAATATTATAGGTGAAGCACATTGACCTTACAACCGAGGAGGATGACCAATGTAGACATTAGTGCATTAACTTAATGAACAAGATTTCTTATATATATAGAAAAAAAAAACTTTTTTCCGCATTTTCATTATTTAGCCGTGATTTGAAAAGTACTCGTGAATTTATTGAAATATGTAATTAAAATGAAGTTTGATTTTCTAAATAATTTATAAATTTAACCAAACGAAGCATCAACGATGAACATTATTTTTGTGGGTCAAGTCACTAAAAAGACAAATATCTCTTTATTGAAATATGTAATTAAAATGAAGTATAATTATTTGTAAATAATTTATAAATTTAAACAAACAGACTATTAACCTTACTTTATAGGACGAGTCTTTAAAAAGATAAATATCACTTGCAATGAGAATGCATGCTTGTTCACCTTGTTGTATATCTCGAAGTTGTTCATAGGTCTCTCCTTTTTCGTCCCCTTTTTTCATAAGCTGCTGGTTTTTTTTTTTAATCTCAATTATGTTGGACTTTTGAGAAAATATTTTTCCTTCTTTCCATGCATTTTTATTGGAAAAACATTGTTTTCTTTATTCCACATAAATTTTTTTATTTTGTTTTCATTTTGTTTTGGTATTTTTAGGATTTGGCATGCACCCCTATATATATACTAAACTCTTTTCACAAGTTTTGTATTACTGAAATATATAATAATTGTGTATGCACAATTATTGTATTTTTTCTTTATGTTAGTCAATTAAATAAAATACTTCATTTATCTACCAATTAATTCTTTGTCATTTGTCTTGTTGTTTGTTTGTGATCATATACTTCATATCGTGTCATATTACCTCGATCCATTTTATTTCCCAACAAGTGGCATCAAGCTATTAGTTGTGATTTGTTCAAGATTTTTGTTATTGATGACAGTTTTGAAGTATGAAATTTCGCTCTTGAATCGCAATACAAGATTCTCGTTATGGTAGTGAAGATGCGAGCTGTAGTCGCGCACATGAATTTGGATGATGCGTCGTCGGGATTTGACAAAATGCCTACAATTTGGACGATGGAGGAGCAGCAACGGAAAGATCGGAAGACACTTCATCTCTATAATAATATTCTTTAGGACGTTTTGAAGGAAAAAAAAGGCGAGCTACGTTGTGGTTGAAGTTGGAGCAATTGTGCATGATTGAAAGTCTGACAAACAAATTGCATATGAAGCAAATGCTTTATTTTCATCTGGCTGTATTTAAGGAGATCATCGCTGATTTGGAGACTTTAGAGGTAAAGTATAATAAATAAGATTTGACATTATTCCTTTTGTGTTTGTTGCCCGCTTCGTTTAGAGAAAGGATCTTGTATACGTGATACTCTTACCATTGAAAATGTGTAAAATCCCTTATTTTTTTAAAAAAAGATGAAGCATCTGATTGGATATGAGGCTAAAGATAGAGAATGCCTTGTTGTTCATGGTGATGGGACAAGGGGTAAGTTGAGGTCAAATTTCAGTAATCAAGTTTATTATTATTACAGGAAGAAATGACACATTAAAAAGGATTATGACAAATTGCAGAACAAAAGTAATTTGATTGCAAATCATTGGAAGCAATCAAATACTTCAGACGAGACCAACATAGCTGAGACTATTTGAGCGATGGAGATGTTTTGACAATTTCTGATATGGAAATCCAAATGTGGTGAGGAGTGAATTTTGGCTACAGCTTGTGCATTCTATATGTGTCCCAGTCGGGATTTGTTTGAAACATATGAAACGGTGATGCAAAATGTCGTTATCATGGATAACAATGAACCTTGTGTAACAACGACCCTTGTCGGGTAACTAGTATTGGTAGAGTCAGATTGAAATTGGTGGATGAAATATGTAGAACACTTGATCACATTCGACATATTCCAAATTTGAAGAAGAATCTCATTTCATTGAGTACTCTTGATTCAAAATTGCAAACATTCTCTGGAAGAGGTAGAGTTTTGAGGGTTCGAAAGGGTATTTGTGTTGTATTGTAGGGGCGAAAGAGATCCGAGTTATACACTTCGTAAGATTAGACGGAATTGGGGAAGAAAAGTCAGTACATATTTAGTACCGTGGCAGAAATTCAAACTGGAGAAAGTTTTGGTTTTTTTTTTTTGAAGAGTTCGGATTTTTCTTTACAGTTGGATTTATTTTTTCAGGTGGAGAAATTATGGAACTTCATTCGTTGCATCGGAATTTGTGTCAAGGTAGAGATTTTTGGATTTCTTTGACCTAAATTAAGTTGGATTTTTGAGAAAATTGTTTTACTTCTTTCCAAGTATTTTTATTAGAAAAATATTTTTTATTTTATTTCGCATATTTTTTTTAATCATTTTTCCATCATTGCGATATTTCTAAGGTTTGGCATCAATCCCTATAAATACTAGACTCTTTTCACAAGTTTGTATAACTGAAAATAGAATAATTGTATATGCACAGCTATTGTATTTATTTTCTCCATATTAGTCAATTGAATAAAATATTCAGTCCATCTATCAATTAATTATTTATCTTTGATCTTATTGTTTGTTTGCGATTATATACTTTATATCGTACCATATATATTATCTCGATCCATTTTATTTTCCAACATAAGCCCCCTCAATTGCTCGAGGGTTTCCATTAAGCCCATGTTTGTCTTTCTTTCAAGTAAAACTATTTAATTCTCACTCATTTTCAACTATACATCCACACAATAAAATGTTTTGATCGTAAACTTAAAACTTTCCCTATTTTTTGACCACACATTTTTCAAAAAATAACTATTTAAAACGTTATTTTTCTAAAATAATGACCATCAAACTAGTGGTAAATAGATAAAGCTTTGAATAATGCAACCTTCCATCATCCCAAATATGCCTATTAAGAAGAAAATGCATTTTATGGTGTGATGTGATAGAAAATATGTGATTAAAAAATAAAGAAAAATTTTAAATTTGTGTGTAATATTATTTTATTGAAAAATGTGTGGTTGAAAAATTTTGAAAGAATAAATTTTGGTAAGAATGTGTATTTGACGGGGCTAAATTGTAGCTCATCTCTTGCGTCCTCCAAACCTATTTGAATGTAGGTACGGTTATGCCTTTTCACTTGAGAACCAGTTTGCTTCGGGATACCGTTGGAGTCCGAAGCAAATTGTATCTAACTTTTTGCATTTATTTTCACTCTAACGCCCTTTTTTTCCCAGTTGCTCCTTTACCCACAAATTCTTTCTCTTGGAGAAGTTAATTACCCTTCAGAATAACTCTTGGCTATCAATTTAGATCTGATTCCTTGAAAATTCTTCTCGGCTTCTTGAATTGTGAGGATTAATTGATTTTCTTAGGGTTCTTCAAGGAGGAAGGGATAAAATGGCAAAAAGGTCCTTGGGAAGTTAATTACACTTTAGAATAAATCTTCACTATCAATTCAGATCTAATTCATTGAAAAGTTAGGCGGGCTTCTTGAGTTTTGAGGATTTATTTGATTTTCTTAGGGTTCTTGAAAGGGGATTCTATTACACTCTTGCAGAATGCAAGGAGATAAAGTGGCAAAAAGATCCTCTTTGGGAAACATAATGAGAAGGGGTCTTTCAGACGTTACTAATTCTTTGCCACAGCCCAAGTCTCTAATCATTTCTGAAAAGTCACAGCCAGATTCTGCTTCTGCTAAAGACTACATCGATAATCTTATCAAGGTACAATTTTTTTATTTTTTTATATTTTTTTGTTGATAATGTTCAAAATTATAGGATATAATGTTATTTCAATTTGTGGGTATTTTATCTTTTCTAATTATACTTGTGTGCTTTATGAATACAGGAAAATATGGCCCTGGTGAAGCTTATTCAAGAGAAAAAGTACTTATTTCATTTTTTATGTCTATTTTGTGTGAGCGCTGCGTTTTTTTTTCTTCCTCATGTTTTTCAAATAATTGGAATTCTTAACTTTCTGACAGTAAAATTGTAGAATTGACTGGAATTGAGATTCAGAATTTGAGAGCCTGTCTTCAAAAGATGCAGATGCAGAACTGGAATCTTGCTCAATCAAATAGTCATATGTTAGCGGTCAGTTGGTTTTGCATTTTTGACCAATATATAACTACACTGAGGATAATGTGATATTTTGCGTGATACTTAATTTCTGTATTATGAATGCAGGAACTTAATTTGGGTAAAGAAAGGGTAAGGTTTGGAAATTTTGGTTGGTTGATTTCCCGTGTCTTTAACATTTGTATTTGATTCAATATTGCTCATCACAGTTAAAAGCGCTACAGCATGAGATTGGGTGTAAGGAAGCACTTCTTAAAACAAAGAATCTTGAACTCAAGGTAAATTCATTTTTTCAGTTGATAGTACAATGAAATGTTAATTGACATGCTTTCTCCAATCTGTGATTGAAACATAATTTATGTTAGTATGTTCTACTATTAGGGCTATTGAGATGTTCCTTGTATGTTTGAGGATTGTTTAAGTTGGATTCTTTGAATTGAATGTTTATTAATCCCATCCGTTATTGGTTCATTTGTTCTCATCTTGAAAATGAACTGGTATATTTTCTCATAGCTCATTTTGTTGAGCCTGCCTAGTCGAAGTAAATATTGGTTGAACATCTTTTAGCAAATTTCTAGCTTCGTAGAGATATTTAATACAAGTTTTCTTTTTCTAGTGAAGTAATTTTGGGGAATCTTCACATGTACAATTCAGAAATGCCCTGATTTACATGTTTACATGTGTGCTCATCAAACATTTATTGGAGAATTCTCAGTGATAACCCAGTTTATGCATTAGACAAATCGGAATCACATTTGTACTGTATTCCTCTGCCATGTTATTGGAATGAATGCCTATCTGTGCACCATGATGGGACCTTAGAATTGAACAGTTCATAAATTTGAGTTCTTGTTTTTACCTGCTAACTTCTGCAGGGCCAGGAAGAAGTGAACATTCAAAACAATCAGTTGCAGGTGCAATAGCTGATATTTATTTAAATTTTTCTGCCATTTAATTGATCCTTCATCTCTCACTAACTATATGTTATGCATTCTTGGAGTAAAGGAACCTGAGGACAACAAAACTTGCAATGCAAACCAGAGGCGTAACTCTAGAAGTCAATGTACATTCTATTGGCACTGCCCTCTGATTCATTAGGTCTTGTTTTTAGTAATAAACTTAATATAACTCAAGTGTATTTTGTAGCTTTGGGCCCTTTAACAATATGTCAACAAGCTGCTCAAAAAGAGGCGGGGGAAAGCAAAAGGTATTTTACTTAATTTGCAAATGAATCAAGTTGATCTTGAAGTACATGATC
Organism: Fraxinus quadrangulata; assembly: GCA_903798255.1. Taxonomy (NCBI): domain Eukaryota; kingdom Viridiplantae; phylum Streptophyta; class Magnoliopsida; order Lamiales; family Oleaceae; genus Fraxinus; species Fraxinus quadrangulata. The sequence continues at coordinate 23,052 of CAIGRB010034027.1, read as the reverse complement.
TGGATAATTGTGATTATATGGTAGACGTGGTTTTACAATAATTAATATCATTGGTTTATTCTAGTAATGCATATGATTTGGCATTTGGCTGACATCATGATTAAGTTCTTCCTTGCTTATTTTATTTTGTCGTCTTGAATGGTGGTGTCTAAAATGTTGTTTTAGTTTAAATTTGTCTTCATGATCAGATTTTCCATTATCTCGATTGGGAATAGGAATGCAATACAATTAGAATTTACACTGTCCAACAATTAAAATTGTTGTTACCCTACTTTTTCCCTATTCGCCATCTTTATTGTCATTACTAACATTTCCGTGTTTTCAATTCAGACGCTGTCTAAGAAGACAATCTGCTAGTTCTAGAATCCAACAGCAGGAACCGAATGAGAATTTGTTTGAGATAGAAGATGTCAAGTTTCCAGTTGCCATATCTGCAAATAGTCCGGCTTGTGCAGACAGATCATCTCAAGTGTCTTCATCTAATAAAAAAGAAGATTTTGACTGTGGTCATGACTCTGATTTCGAAACTCAAGAATCACGAAGAACTTCTATTACGAGACCAATGCGAAGAGCGGTCGAAAAAGTTCAATCCTACAAAGAAAGACCTGTTAACATCAAAATGAGGAGAACTTAATGATTTAAGTCACATTTTAGCGCATCCATGATCCATAGATGTTAAAAAAGGGATAACACAAGCTTTGAAAATTTCTGCTGTGTCTCCGGTTGTATGGTTGTATTTAGATTATTATGGGATATTTTTTCTTTATATTTTGGTTCTGTTATATCCGTCACTCATCTAGAGCATATATAGAGGGCAATTTGTACGTCCCAGCCTTGTTATTAATCGATTATATGTAGCAGTTTCTGTTTACGATTCCTTGGTTATTGGCAGTGGCAAAATGAAACCAAACTCTGTTGTTGACTGTAGTTCTGTTAGAGAATTACACTCTTTTTTATGTAAGGAATAGATATACAGTTATATTTCAATTAAAATAAATAATAGAACTAATGAGCAAGTAATTGACGAAAAATTTACTAATAACCAAACTCACTCTTTGATTTTGATAGTTTCTGCGTGTTTCTGCGATTCCCCGGATTATATATATTTACTCAAATACCTTGACGTGTCATTAACAGAATTACAATGTAGTAGCAGGGATCGCATTGGACGTGACAGTAACCCGATGCATTTTTTCTTTTTATCTGACATATATCAGAATTTCTGCTTCGTTTATTGTAAAGTTTTCAACTTCCACGTAGTGATTAAGTTCTCAATAACCAGAGTAATGGTATATTGTGAATTGAAAAATTATCATTTTGGAACTTGAAGAAAGACCAGTTGGGGTACCGATAAATTATTTTTGGATATTTCAATAGCCAGAGAGAACAGATGATAATAATTGTAAAGAAAGCACCTAGTGTTCATATAAATAGACCCCGAGTTTCTCTTCCAATTTAAGAGACTCAGTGAACAATAACAAACAAGTATGGCTGAAACCAAGGTGAGTTTGAAGCTTCTGATTGATACAAAAAGCAAAAGTGTTTTGTTCGCTGAAGCTGGCAAAGAATTTGCTGATTTCATCTTTCATATTCTTTCATTGCCAGTAGCTACTTTAATTAGGCTTCTTGGAAAACAAGGAATGGTGGGCTGCTTGGGAAATCTCTACGATAGTATTGAAAATTTGAATGATTTCTACATTCAGCATGGGCAGACGAAGGATGTAGTTTTGAAACCGAAGGTGCAAACTCCCATTACTTCAGTTCCTCTCTTACTTCTCGATGATGCACCAACTGAGAAGAGCTTTTACAAATGTTCTAATAATTGTTTTCGTAGTATTTCCTATTTTACCGATGACCCCACTGTGACGTGTCCCGAATGCTATAACCATATGAAGCAGCAGATGACATACGTTAATCCTGCCCACGTGAACCAAATGTTGAAAGAGAGTGGAGGATTGGTGAAAGGAGTGGTGACTTACATGGTAATGGATNCATATGTTGCTCCTCTCCCAAAGAGAGACGTGTCAAATGAAGGCGGATTTGTGATAGGCGGGGTGACTTACATGGTAATGGATGATCTGATGGTGAAGCCAGTGTCCGCAATTTCGAGCATTGCTTTGCTGAACCAGTTTAATGTGAAGGAAGTGGTTGCACTACAGGAAAAGGCGGTGAACGTTGGGATGAAAGAGGTAAATTCATTTCCTTGCATAAGTCATCATTTCATTCTATCTTCACAGGCAATAAAAGTCTTTTTTTTTTTTTTTTTCTCTCAGGCTTTGAAGCTGTTGAAGGCATCTCTTTGCACCAATAAGGTTCTAACGGCTGTGTTCCTGAATGATATCTGAACACAAGAATACTCTCTACTATCTCTTTTATTCAAGGATGAAGATGACTGTTAAATCTGAACCTGAAACCTCGTTTGTTTTTAACAAACAGTTTTTGTTTCTTTGATGAAAATGAAATGTTATTCTGGTTCTATTTCTTTTCTTTTTTATTTTTGTTTTTGAACTTCCAATGGAAAACTGCCAAGTGTGTAAACAATTTATCTTTGACCGACCTAAAAAATTTAAGCTTTGCCAAACATGCACTCAATATAAATTAAGATACAAATACTAAAATGAAAATGTTTATACTAATTTCAAAAAATGAAAAACGAAAAGGTCTAAAATAATTAGTATTTGTATCTTAATTATTCGTTGTCTTATTTTGAGTTATCCTCCTCGTCGATATTCATTGCGATGGTATGAAGTTGTGGAGTATCAGCTAGCACGTAATTGTGAAGAAAGCATAGTTTCATCACCGCCACCACCTTCAGCAGAGTTACCATTAATGCATGACAGTGCATTGCAAGCAGTTATGGAAGCAGGACCACTCCTTCAAACTCTCCTCCTTGCCGGCCCTCCTCTGCAGTGGCGCCACCCTCTGCCACCACTTGACACCTATCAGATTCGACAATCACCGGTGGTAATTCCAGCACCACCACTAAAGCCCATTCACCAAGAATCATTACACAATATCATTGCAACCAGCAACATAAACAACTGGGACATGATTTGATGCTTCCATTGAGTCAAAATATCAAACAGTTGGTCTGCATTGTCAAGGTTATCTTTAGAATAATTTATGTCTCTCAACTTTTATAATTACTAGTCAAGATTAGGACTAGGAGGTGGAATTGCAAGTAAACTATGTAATTGTACAGACAACAAAGGTCTGGTTTACGAAGTAAAAAATGAAGGTCTAAACCATGTTCAACTAATGTTCTTTTTGGCGTTTTTCAGAAATGGTGCGTTTGAGTTTTTGGACTATTCTTTCTCGTTTACATCTTTCTTTTTTTCGTATAGTCTAGTCTTGTGTGTGCGAGAGAGTGTGTGAAATAGCCGGAATGCTCGTAATATTGTCTAACAAAATTCGTATCAAAATGTATTCTTTAACGTAGTACCAAAGTTATATTCTTTATCAAATTCGAATGGATTAGACAATCATAATCTTTTATCGTTAATTTGCCTATAAAATATAAATCAACCAAATACTTCAAATTTTACGCTGACACGTGTTAAATTTAGTAGACTCCCTCCTTCTAACATGTCCTATGGAGATCATGTCGTTCTTATAAACGAAGTGTATTCAAATCAAAGAATTAAATAAGAATGATCGTTGATATCCATTATATTCTTAACGAAAAGCCACATTCTTCACCCCCACAAATCTAAATTCCTTCAATTTCCATATATCGTGATGTTAAATAAAGTGGTTACAATAGCATGCATACTTGGAATTTAGTATTAAACGTGATTCGGTAGTACTATCCAATTCTTTTTACCAAACATACCAAGAAAAAAGCAGATAAAAGAAACTAGAGGATCGAAAGATATGACTTCTTGAGCAGAAACCCAAGATTATGCTCTATAACTAATGCCCGTAGCCATAGTGTTAGTTCAAGGTTTACTCAAGCTAATTAGTTCAAGCCAAGAAATACTATCAGTATGTTTGGTAAGCAGAATTCGACATTCCAATAAATAGAATTTCAGCTTCTTTTCTTTTTTGTTAATATTGTCTAGAGATGGGTTCTTGTAGGTTTAGAGAGAGAGAGAGAAAGAATTTGAGTGGCAATTTTCTTGCGAAATTACAAGAGGAGTGTATGGAAGGTCCAAAAATGGCGGTTGGGACGTTTTTGGGATTGACCTCTGCTATAGCCCAATTTAACATTTATGGCCCAAAAGGTCATTTTTATATGTAATAAATAAATTTTAAGTGATTTTTCTTTTTCGTATCAGTCTAGCATAAAAATTTGGGATAATTGCAGCAACGATCCCAAATTTGGGATAATGTGAGATGATATTTCATTGGGTCCTATTGATTAAGGTACATATCTTGAAATTGAAATGAACCCATTCCATTTCTTTTTTATTCTCTTCATTTAGTTCTGTCGAATGTCTAAATAGCTAATTATGCGAATTAGTCTCGTCGGATCTTCTTTTTTAAGATAAGTCAAAAACAACTCAATTTTTCACTCTTCAAGGTAAAAAGGATTTATCATACTCATTGCATTGCCATCCATTTGACGAAAATAGTGGCTTTGACATGTTTTTAATCATTGTTTAAAATGATAAATTGACAACTTTGCTATTTATTCTCATGAAACAATTAAAATAAAAAGAAAAGAAATTGTTCATTCCCTTCTTCACTCCACCCCACTCCACTCTACCCAAAATAAAAAATCAGCCACGACCGCCTACGGTCACCCCAAACCCACCGCCGGGCCATCACCTCCGCTGCCACCACTATGCCATCGCACGGAAATCACCACAACAACCACCTAAAAATCGCCAATTGCCACTGGATCCAAAACCCAAAATTCCCACTATCAAACTTCACATGCACACATCTTCACCATGAATCCCATGGTTAAAATTCTTCACAACCCCAACCCCTGAATTGCTAACTAAGAAACTATTATCCAATGCTCCTAAGGTCGAGCTCTTCAAATTCCTCCAATAAATCTTGATGCCCTCTTTCTGACAAACCCTCTGGAGTCTTTCCAGGATTCTTCCACGCCCCCATCATCTGCATCCTCCCACATAGAATCGTCCGACTGCTCTGGCTTCGCCCATCCAATAAAATCTTTACCGTAAATTTTCATTTTATTTTCCTCCGTAGCTCTCAAGCCATAAACATTCTCAAACAAACAGTCCTGAAATTTTGTGACAAAATTCCTATACTCCTCATCTTTCAGAAATTTTAAAGCCCAAATTCCACCATCCACAATATCTACCCTCCGCTGATCTCCAGAGAATTTCAACTGCAAATCGGTTGTAACCCTAGCCTTGATTTTCGGATTTGGGTGGCCGACCGCTTATGGCGATGGTGGCCGGCTGTTGGTGACGGTGGTGGTGAGGTTTTGGGGTAAGGGGTTGGAGGAGGTTTGCGAAAAATGAGAGGGGAATTTGGTTTTCAATTTTTGATTTAATTATTATAAGAGTAATATATGATCACCACAAAATTTAATTACTACACCACATTATTATCACACCACAATTAAAATATATTTTCAATAAATACACTACAAAAAATTACAATTATACCCGTAACACAATAAATGGTATATTTTGGAATTGAATTTGACGTGAACAAAAATTAAGAGAAGAAAACAAGCAAAATAAAAATTTATTCATAAATTTAAGACAAGCTTGGAGTAAATAATCTTCTTTAGTTCTATTGATTAGGTTTTTATTTGTGATGGAACTATAATTTATTTTAGAATAATTATATATTAATTACGTAATTTCACTTTAGGATATTTAAGTAAATAAGAAAAATATTAAAAAATGTGATGCACTTAATAAATTGTGTAGTGGTAATATAGTTACTCTTATTATAATTGTATTTTCAGTGTAATATATAAGCAAAGTTATCATTTTATCCTTTTAAATAATGGTAAAAAAATGTCGAAGTCTACTATTTTGGTCAACTATATGCAAATTTGTGATGGATTTGGAACTGTGGGTGACGTAAAGTGAAGGTTGAGGTAAAATTTTCGAAAAAATTCAAAGATTTGGGATCGCTATTACAATTATCCCTAAAAAAATTTTGGTTGTGCTACATGTACATCATTACCTACATATTGATTTATATAAACATGATATGATGAAATATGATTTGATCAGAGTATCATCAACCAAATATAAAAAACTCCTCCACTTTTTTTGACACATTATTTGTTGATAAACTGGAAGCATTTAGGGTGCATCCAATGAACATTTTTCAAAATTTATATAGCGTAGCCCTCTTCCACCCCTGAATGACACGATAAACTGGAAACATTTAGGTTGCGTTTGGTTTGTGTTTCGATTTTCTTTTGAGTTCATTTTCAATTTTCTGATCTATTTTAAGATTTCTGAAAACACGCATGGTTTGTCATTTTGAAATTATTTCTCAAAACAAAAATTAGAAAAAAAGACGTTTGATTTGAAATTTTGATAAATTATTTTATGACATTTTATTTCAATAAATATGATTATTCAATAAAAATGAAACAATTTTATGTTAATATATTAT
>CAIGRB010034027.1:2336-16474 GCA_903798255.1 Fraxinus quadrangulata | reverse complement strand
CAATTAATATATATATTTTAATTTTTGTAAATTTTACATTATTTTTCTCGTTACAAAACTAATTTTTTTAAAATCAAAATAAGTGAAATAAAAATAAAAATTAATGATATGTACTAAAAATATTTGTTTGTATTCATTTAAATATTTTTTCAATATTTTAATCTAATTTTTTCAAAATTCTTATTTTTTATTTTTTAGAATTTATCGTTTTTTTTTGGGAATTTTCAAAATATACATTAATTGGTTAGAATTTTGTATTTTCATTTTTTAAAACTTTTAGTTAAATTTTATTTAAACGTTTGTTTTTTCATATTATGAGTATTTTCAGAATTTTTACTGAACACACTTAAAATATAGAAATGAGTTTTGAGTTATAAATGTATCAATACTTCTAAAAACTCATTTTCAAAATAACATACCAAATGCGTTTTCAGTGTTTTGTAAAATTGAAAACGGTTTGAAAATAATAAATCAAACGCACTATTAGCTCCTTCTGAGCTCCAATCCCTAGAAAATTATTTTTTCTCAATAAAATAATTATACATGTAAATTTAATTTCCTACTTTTTAATAATACATTTAAAAAAAAAAAATCTATTACAAAATTTGCTTTCCTAAAAAATGAAGCTCAAACAGAACCTTACTGAAGGGGAAGTGGGGTGAAAAGAAATGGCGGGAAATTTTACGGCCGGTTGAATAGTAAACATAATTTTTAAAATTACTTTTTGACTTTCGAGAAAAGTATATGAATTTTTGGTCCCACAATTTACAAGTACACAGAGAAAAACAAAAATCACTTGAAAGTTAAAAAACACCAAAAGCCAAAAGTTTTTCAACTTTCTCCTCTTCTTCAATCTCTGACCTGTCCATGAACAGTCTCCTCACTCTCTCCAACCCTATCCTCAAAATCCTTCACACACACAGTTGGGGGACAATGATGCATTAAATGCGGGAGTCCTGTTTTGTTTTAGATTCCTTCCTATGTTGCCATTTTCTCTTCCAAATATACTCAAGACAGATCATCCAATATACCACTCATTTGCTTCATTTTTTGCTCTAATTTGAGCTTTGTTTTGTTAATCTACTATTGGGTTTACTTGTATTTGATCTTTTGCATTTTTAGGGAAATACCCTTTTCAAGCACTGTCTGATTTATTTATTTTTTAAAACTTTTTTTCTATCTTTGTAAAGATTTTTTAACTGTTTTACTTCATACCCAGATTGCATCAAAAACCAATTTGACAAAAAATCGAATACAGTTACTGGATTTTTGTGAAAAGTCACTATTGGTTGAGAGGATTTAGTTTTGGAGGTGAAAAATGGAGGGGAGAATGAACAAATATAGCCAAGTGAGCCCCGAAAGAGCAAAAGTATGGACAGAGAAATCGCCCAAATATCATTACAATCACAACTATATTCGTCAGCAGAATACTGGAAAAGTTCCTGTAGTGTATTATTTATGTAGGAATCGACAATTGGAGCATCCACATTTTATGGAAGTCCCCCTCTCTTCCCCTGATGGACTCTATTTAAGAGGTACTATTCAATTTTATTTCTACTAATTCAACTCACACGAATTAGTCTGTATTTTGTGGGTTTTAGAAATTTTAAGATTTTGTTTGTTTTGAAGATGTGATTGAAAGGCTTAATGTTTTGAGAGGTAGAGGCATGGCTTCGATGTATTCTTGGTCTTGCAAGAGGTGAATTACACTGAAAATAGTCTATGATTTTGTATATGATTCTGTAATCTGGATTTGTTTTGAATATTTATGAATTTTTATTTTTGGGCTTCTTTATCAATACAGGAGTTATAAGAATGGGTTTGTGTGGCATGATCTATGTGAAGATGATTTGATCCTTCCTGCTCATGGGAATGAGCATGTTCTAAAGGGTTCTGAGCTCTTCGAAGAATATAATTCGGGTAAATTATAATTTCCATTGAGGTTGCATCTCGATGGTAGAGTATTTAGCTTTTAAATGCGGCTAGAATCTTTTACACATTTGTACGACATGAGGAATTTGTCCTTACCGTATCTCTATGCCTTTTGCGAGAGAAGCAAGTTTTATCACTATACGGAGATGTAGGGGAAGTAGGAATCCATATCGAATCATGGGTTTCTAGTTCAGATTAATTAGTTAACTCTGTTTATAGCAAATACCTCGTAATTTAATGTCTAATCAATGAAATTACAAAAGCACAAGGCTTGTGAACTACTAGTATTTCAGGTGAAAACAGGTGTTAATACCACCTAATGGACACCAACGAGTAAAATATCCTTGCACTTCAGGACTCTAGATGCTGTAGCTACAAAAAATGCACTAACTGTAGGCAGGAGTAGGAAGTTATGCCTTTAGTATACCGTTCAAATGGGAACTAGCCATTGTATACCATGAAGTGGTAAAGGTTGTTCTTGTGAACAAATACCCTAAAGAGAAATTGGCATAGGGAAAGAGAAATGACGTGGACCATCGTACAAGAACGAAGTGATCCATCCATAGTATAAAATCATTTTTCTTCTTTGGTAATTTATCAAGGACTATAGTCATAAGGATCCTCCCACCTCAACTGCTTCAACCATTTCTGAGTACCTAATTGTATTTTCTGGGGTGAATGAAGATTTGATCATTGCACTATGAGTTCTCTTGCATTGCCCTTCGAGTGGGTTTCAAAAAATGAAATCCTTCATTGGCCCATAAACTGATCTAGTGAAATCGAAGAACTCAATTTGATTTTTCTTTCTTCCTAAAGATATGAACCATGAATTTTCTTCTTATGCATTATCAATTAGATGGATGAATATTTTGAAAGAACTTTTCAAGGAAAAACTGGTCAATTCACTTTCTATTTCTGATCCTCTGACGTTCCCCCTCTTGTTCAATTAATTGATGCTATTCCCTGTTCTTGAGACTGTTCAGTAGTCAGACATTCGAGGACATGGATTGAATTAACTATTAAAATTTTGAGATCTTAACATTTTGGGATTTCAATAGAAGGAAACAATGCCTATGTGACTAAAAGAGGAAAAAATTAGCAAAGATATGTCATAGCGTAATTATTCACGCTCTGTCTCCTTGATGTTTTTATCAAAGAAGTTTTCAAATCTACAATCCTTCAACTATTCTACTTACTGTTTCTTAGGTCGCTTTAGTCCTATAATGGTACAGAATCCAAAAACATTACCAGAACCACCATCTTCCAGAAGCCAGGATGAATCTTCATCTCCATCTAGCTTGAACGGTAGAAGTATGAAGAATTCTCAAGACGATGAACTATCTCCTCCAGTTCATTGTCCGGGATCGTCTGCCGTGTCTCCAGAGTCCATTATCGGTAAAAAATCCTGTTGGAATGGGCCTTTGAGTTTGACACAGTACAAGGTCTACAAGAGTGATGGGCTCACTGATGCTTCCACTCAGACTGAGGGAAGTTCAAGCAGAGGTGTTAGAACTCAAGATACATGTACAAGAGGTGTTTCAACTGAAGATGGATCATTAGAACCAGAAAGCGGCAAGACTAGTGAAAACAAGGTTCCTCAGATAAAAGAGACTTCTGATATTTGCAGTGATTTAGTTTCACCACCTCCATCGACGTCTAGTGCACCTTCATCGAGTGGTAGGATTGATACTTTGGAATCCCTCATCAGATCTGATGCTAGAAAGTTCAACAGCTTTAGGATACTTGAAGAGGAAGAATTTCGAATACCATCCGGTATGAAGTTCAAACCTTCGAATATGCTAATGCAACTGATTTCTTGTGGTTCAATTTCAGTTAAAGATCACAGCTTTGGCCTAATTCCAACATACAAGCCAAGGTTTTCATATTCCAAATTTGCGTCCCCATTGTTCTCAACATCATCGATGTTGGGAGAGCATGATTACCTTGTGGAGAATCCAAGGCTAATGCGTATGAAACTGGAAGACAGGGAATACTTTAGTGCGAGCTTGGTTGAGACAAATATGCCCGAGGAAGGAGTAGCCACTCTAAAACGATCTTCCTCATACAATGCTGACAGGTAGGTCTATTATTTACCCATGTTTGACTTCACGAATTATGCATATGTGATTGTACCAAATTATTGAGTACACAGTTTCATGGCTGAACTAAGTGGAAATGTAATTTCTATGATTCTATGTTACTCCACTTTCAAGAATGGTGAATTTTATGCTATTTCAAATCCCATCTACTTCTTTTTTCCCCTGGACCATGTCCGTCTTTCACACTGTACGTTGGGACTTCAGTTCGTGGTTGATCTAATATATGATACAATGATGCTATTTAGTACTAGTGGTGATATAACACTAGTCTAAGTATCATAATATGATAGACATAGTTGAAGGTGGAATTATGTGATAAATTTAATTGTGTCTCTTCTTTTATGCCACTTAGGTGCTATGTAAACCGGTATTGTAACATCAATGGTGCTAAATAGCATAATTCTATATGATAATTTGATATTTAAACGAGGAGAAGTGGTCATAGTTGTTGTGGCAAAATCTCTTGATTATTATTTTGTTATTCATGTTTAACGAATATTGGTCAGTGTTAACTTTTATATATCCTTCAATATATCTTGTTTCCCTTCTTCATACTGAAATAAATGAAATCACTTGATGATCAAGGACTACGAGGGAAATTGATTCAGTTGAAGAAAAGGAAGAGGCCAGCTCTACACGTTTGAAGTGCATTCCAAGATCGATCAAGGCTACGCTAAGCAAGCAGCCAAAATGTGAATCAATGAGATCCCCTATCTCCGAGGGGCCTAGAATCTTATCAGATAGAGTGGAAAATTCAAGGACCATAGCACCCGACACACCAGATTGTAGAAGCAAGAGAACTACCGAGCCTCTTTTGGGGAAAAAACAGTTGATGAAACAAGAAACGGCTAGAGACAACAACGAATATGTAATCAAAATCGAAGAAAGTTAAGTTCCAACTCCTATCAGGGGCACTCAATTTACACTACAAGCTTCTCATTTATGGAGGTTGAGATTTTCTTTCTCATTTTTTCAACAGGCTTGCTTCAGGAGCGCGGGTTATAATACAATCCAAAGCAGCTTCCAACAGCGAGCAGAGCTCCTAGAGATATCCAAAGATTGGTGGACAACGTTAATTTTATGTAGATTTCATGCAGAAAAGGCTTGTTCATACCGTAAATAGTCCTTGGATGTCTATGTTTTTACTAAAATTCAGTTCTTCTGAATTCCATTTAGTGTTTCTGCGAGTCTGGAATTGAGAAATGAGTGAAGAAAATAGCACATTTTCTGGAAGGAGCAAGTATAGATTGAGAACTTAAGAGTGGCTCCTGTAGAGGAATCCTTGTAAAAAAATTTGTTACCAAACATGATTATGCAAACCCGTTATTATGAAAAAACAACAATATTTGCAGTCGAAAAGAAAATTTTAACATTATGATCGCGTTTTATACAAACAGGTCTACAAGACCATCGCAAGGACTAATGCATGTCGATGCAAAAAATGTCCTGCAAGAAAATTGAACTGCTTTACTAAGGAATATCTTCCTCGAACGCATGCTCCAAATAAATCCAATGAAGTGTCGTCGAGAAATTTCTCTGACCAGAAATCATCTAACCATCGAGAAATTTCTCTGACCAGAAATCATCTAACCATCTCTGCGATTCTAGGAGAGCACGAAGAAGATTCTGGAAGTCCTCATATCTGTCTAGTGTTATACGAGTTGCATTTCAAGCATTTGCATGCGACGATGTGAAAATGCACTTCAGACGTTGCTCCACAGTCGTTGCATAGTATCCACACCTAATTGTACAAAATCATTAAACTAATCGAAAAGCGAGTTTATTCATGATTTTATCCACTTCAAAATATACAATGCATACCATTTTGTTATTGTATGTCTTCGGCATCGGAGTCGAAGAAACCTGTATTCATTTTGTCAGTACATATTTAGCCAAATGGAATGTGCCGTATTTGTACGAGTATCGATTGAGAGGATATATTAGTACCTCTTCGTCGAGCTTTCTCCATACATTTGACATGTCACAGAAGGATTTCGAGCAGACAGGACATGAGTACCTTAAAGATCCCAAAGAAAAAACAGAAATCCTCTTACTAAACAAGCAGAATTAAGAACAATTGAACAAAGAGCTGTGAATTTAGCATTATTGCAAAGATAACATTTTTATCGTGTTCCTTCAGTTCTTACCGGTAATGAAGCTCCATCTCCTTGACACATTCCAAATGTATAGTATGCCCACAAGGTAAAACAGTAATGTCTTTCATCGTATCGAATAGAAACTGCACATTCAAAACCAAAAAGCCAATAATTTAAGAATGCATAAATATTGTGCTCGCTTACAAGTAATCTTAGTTTACCTCAAAACAAACTGGACAGTTATGGTGCATTGCTCTTTCCACACAATGATGTGCATCCTTGATCAAATTCGAATAACAACATCCTGGGACCATTAATTATGAAAAATTTCAAACATCAAAATAGAGGAAATTATAGCCTTGGAAGAAAATCGAGATACAAGAATCATGTTAGCATACCACATTTGTTACAGTGGAAGAAATTCTCCTTGCCTCCGGTTCTGCGAAAGCAGTCATCAAAACTAAATTTAGAAATTTATTTCACGAGTCTGGAAGTCAGGACATGCCCAACTGAATTATTTATATCAAACATTCATGTAAAATTCGGTGAAAGGCTGGTCGTTTCATAGTTGCATCGGAAGGCATGCTTTAATGAACGGGAAATACATGAAAATAGTATACAATCAGAAGCTTAGAGTCATACCTACATATTCCACATCCGTCACAGTGGTATTGTTTCTTTGAGACCTAATCACGACAGTGAATCGTGTAAGAAATTGCATTGATACGAGCAAATTAGATATGCAGCGTGAAATAATGTGAAATTCTGCACAGCTTACATCATCATCAAAAAATTTGCATTTTTTGCAAAAATACTTTCCCATGCAAACGCCACAATTTATGCAGTTTTCTTGAATCTGATTAGACAGAAACAAGTATATTTCAGGCCAAATAAATTCTATCTTAAATTTAATATGTAATCTGACAAATCTATAGGGCATACATCTTGTTCTGTGCCGCATAAGGAACATATGACCTGAAAACATGAATTGAGAAAATTAGCCAAACACCAATGAAAAACTTGAGCTCGTGGAGTAATTCTGAAGACACAGGATTCTATCCAACAATTTATGAGAAACAAGAGGAAAGCAAAAGAATATAAGTGGTCATAACAAAAAGGAGAAATCGTAATTCTAACATCAAATGATATAGGTAAGCAACTAGAAACAAAGTCTCGTTCCCAATAAATTTGTAGTCGTCCACAAGAATCCTTTTTCACAACTCTATTCGAAACTGATATTGTTAAAGAAGATATTTAACCTTATCTGCAAACTAGACTCAACAATGCCTAACAATTCCAGACCAAGAAAATAACAGTTTCTTATGGTATTGAAAATTGTAAAGGGAAATTTGGTATCAAAACGAGAGCACCACGATTTCCTCCTTCCTTTCTAATGCATTTTCTCAAGCAGAAAGAAGGCATAAAAAAGGAGCAAAGCTTGAATATGCTTCTTATGTTTCAATTATCCATCACCAATGTGATCTTCTATAAACTTCAACTTTTTTCGTTACAGCAAGTACAAACAACAAAATATACATTGCTAGTAGACAGGACATTTCTCAATGTCCCTAGAATGAACAGTCAACTATTCGACCAATACGAGGACAATTGTCAAGTTGCACGAATAAATCTAAATCATCGTGGAGAAATGGCTCACCCTTTTAACTTCATGGCGTGGAAGATCATGCCGGTGAAGTGGATCAATTTCAAGAGTGTTCTGTCGACAAGAAAGCGGAAAAATTAGCTGCTCGAGTCCATCTAATTCATCCCACATAAATATATGAATAGAAGGATTAAATCACAATTAAAGCAACATTCAAGAACAATGTAGAGTAGAATCACACCTTAGTTTCATTGTGGCAATGCCTGCAATCAAAGATCTCATCACAACATGGGGCTCTGATCTTGCATCTTCTTCTGTAATGCTTGCATCTATAATAGTTTCAAATAATCAGAAAGTTTTTTCATTGTGGCAATGCCTGCAATCAAAGATCTCATCACAACATGGGGCTCTGATCTTGCATCTTCTTCTGTAATGCTTGCATCAAACAAAAAAAAAAAAAAAATTCGATCATTAGCACCATATAATTATAAAGTCTGCAACATAAAAAATCGAAATTTGCACGAAAAATGGAAAAATTTTAAAAAAAGGAATAGGAAATTAGAAATACCCATTATTCAAAGAATCAATCTCAAGCAGATGCTCGTCTTTATCGAAAACCTCTGATCCGTCAAATGATGAATTAGGTTCGAATTCACAAGCCATTTCGTCAGCTTTCAGCTTTGAAATTGTCCTCTTTATACTGCAGCAACAAATTCAGAAAAATGAAACCCAATTTCTTCACGAAAATATCACATCATAAGATTTTTATCAATTAAAAGGAAATTGGGCATTTATACTTACAAGAAATATTTCAAATTCCGAGGCACGAATCACAGTTTGTTTTGGAAGGTACACGCATGTATTTAACAAAATTTGGTGCTTAAGAATCCTACAGCCCATAGTTTTTATGAGGGAAAAATGGGTTCCCTCGTAGTGAAGAATTGACAAAGCTGTGACGTCGTAATCGAGATTTGACTGAATTAGAAGGTTGTAACCGACCAACCGCAGAGGCAGCTTTACGAAGGAGCAAAATTTGATGGCAGAAGATATTATGAACAGAGAAAAAGATTTGAAAATGTATTGAGTATTATTGTATCCCATTGTCACGTCTCAGTACGTGGGATTCACCCATCTACACTCTTTCGATTCGATCTTATTTTGTTTGTGAATTCGATTTGTTTGACAAAGGTATATATTCAAGCGATGAAGTAGCTTGATTTACTTATTAAATTATATCGTCCGAAAGTTTATGACATTGCATGTTCTTTGTGTACCAAACGAATTTCTTTTTTATTCATGTTCCGAACTTGAATTCGAGATATTTACTTGCTTTGATATAATGTTAAACGACTTCAAGATGAAAATTTAAGTTAATAGAAACTGGATTAATACTGTATTCGATACTTTTCATTTGAGTTTTTTATTTGTTCAGTGTAAAAGAAGAAAAGATCCAGAGTACAAATTAACAAAATATATTGAGAAGTGACACGATAAAATAAGGGAATAAGAGGTAGTTTTGCACGTTGGATGCAACCATAATGATGGATGTGTTGTCTTTGGAGAGAATAGCATCTAGAGCAACGATCCCAAAATTTGAAGAGATATCTCGAGAAAAGATTTCAACGTTGATATATCTTATATATACTTTAATTTATTTGAATTTTCTTTAAACTCACTTCAAATTTCGAGTATTAAGAAATGTTCTTGTTATTGTAAAAATATGGCTTCGTATCAAACAACTTATACTAAATCACTCCCCATTCATTCTCGTAATATTCATGAGCTACTTGTTCAATTGCCCTCCAAACATAGTTGGGGGACGTGTCCTTTCTTTTTGTCTTCCACGAATTGTATGATGAAGCATATGATAAAGTTGGTTGTGAAATTCATCTTGTCAAGTGATTGTTGTAAGGCGAACAATATCGAGAAGAACAAAGCAAAAGTTGTTACACCTTTAAGCACCACACTGCCTTATGCATCAACATTATGTGGGGTGTTCGGTGGGGATTAAAATTAGATTTTTAGTAGATTGTGATAAAAGTTTTTGAAATATGCGATTGAAAAGCTGTGGAACTCATGCAAGGACTTAGATTAAAATTTGATTTTATTTCGAAACAAACAAGACCTATATTTGCTCTCATAAGTCTAGATGTACGTCGATCGTGACTTATCATGTACCATACACATTTCTATATTGCTATTATAATTATTTTTCTTGTTGTTGGTGATGTATAGAATGAATTTGAAATTGAACTCATCGAAGATCTCAAATCTTAATTTACATTGAATAAATGTATTTGTAATTTCAAAAATCTCTTATAATAGATCATTCACAAATTTAAATAATAAATTAATAATATGATGCTATTGGATTAGGCTCGTCTATTCATAAACAATGTCACATATCCAAGCACCGTTTAACCACAATCTTTAGTTGTTGTAACGTGTTACTAGAAGTAACGTGCTATAACATCTAGAACTAATAAAGAAAAAAAAAAGTAAAATTTATAGGCTCATAAATAACTTAGAAAAATATTTTAATTTAGAGGGAGGTGTTTTGACGCACTATTCGTTGCGTGATGATTTTTATGTTACATCCCACAATTGGATTTGAAAAACAAACGTGAGTCTGCAACTTTACTATCAAAATGGATAAATATTGGATTTTATTGACTAGGTTCCACGTCATTTCTCCATTAAATTTCGTCTGTTTGTGTTTTTTTCCAGACAGCAAACAACCCAAATCCACGTTAAAAAAAAGTCGATGGATCCATGGGTCCCATTTGCGGCGACGACAGTCATACCATTAGAACTCGTGATGACAATGAATCCAATCAAGTCAATTTAGCCTTACGCCCTCCAGCTTGGCTTGACCCTAAAGATGAGCTGAGCTCGACTCAATCTTAGGGACAAATCGAGCTTATAATAACGCATACAAGTCATTTTGTCTTGTAATTCAATATTTTAACACGTCAAAGATTAGGTCTAAACCATTTCACAAGAATATTTAAAATGTTAGAAGAATATAATAAAAACTTTAAAATACACGATGAGATTTGTAGGTGTGGCAAAAAAGTCGAATAGTTTGTCGACTCAGTTCTTCAAAACTTGGTTTATGGACAGTTCGGGCTTGTTTTAGGACGGGGATCTCAAGTCGAGCGAGGGTTCGTTCGACTCAGTTCGTCAAAACTCGATCTATGGTCAGTTCGGGCTTGTTTCAGGACGGGGACCTCGAGCCGAGCGGGGGTTCGTTCGACGAGCCGAGCCGAGCCGAGTCTAGTCGAGCTCGCAAAAAGTTTGTGAGCACAACCCACGCGTCTAACGTTCACGAGTTCGTGGGCTTGTAAAAAATGAGAACAAAAAAAAAAAAAAAGAAAAAATCGAGCTCATTGGCTCGACTCGGCTCGTGAACTAATGAGCTCATGCTTGAATGAGCTTGATGAGTCGAGCTCATGGATAGATGGGCTGAATCGGCTCAGCTCGATCAATTGCTACCACTAGAGATGTGTCAATTATCACAACCAGTCCAATCCTAATAAGAACTTGCCAACAAGCTAGTAGCTGGGATTGAGTCATTCTTTTGTGACTTTTCATTGCTTTAGAACCTTCACAAGATTCCATGTCACAGCTGGAAAATAGTTTAAAAAGATGGCAACTAAATTAGGTTGACTTTTGTGGATCTCACTATACCAACGTAAGATGGTTGAAATGTTACACTCTATCCGCGTTTAATTGTAGTCGTTCAATAAGCCCCTATTTGACATCCATTTTTTCTCATTCAATTTCTCATTTTTTTTTCTTTTTCTTCATTTCAACCACACATTCTATCAATAAAATAATATTACACATAAACCCAAAAAATCTCCTTACTTTTTAACTACACAATCTTCCATCAATCAGTATTCTAAAAAAAAATTTCCACCCAAAATGGGTGTCAAACAGGGGCTTAAATAAAACTTCGACGAATAACTAATTGATTTGTTTTTCTTTCAATTATTCTTTTCTCCTTTTTTGGTCTATTACTAAATTGGTTGAAAATCACAAGACATTTCGAATAGAAGAAGTTGTTTATTTAATTTACTAATTTTATTCTATTATTATGCAATTGCAATGACTTTTTTTTATGTTCAAAAAATAAGATTGCTCAGATTTGATGGGATCCAATCTAACCCCCCGCCCTGTCCCCTTTTTTTTTTTTAAAAAAAAAAACTTAGACTTGTAGCATTACGCATATTTTGAAAATTGGACCTGTTTTCGAAAGTACCCTTAAAAAAATGAAACATTTTCTCTTGGCTCCCCGATCATTTCATTTCGGGTTAAGAAGATACGAAATGACGTTTATCTCAACAAAACGGTGCGTTCTTTTTTATGAGGTATATAGGAAGGACAAGGGGGGTCATACATCTCGCGGTAGATTGGCTATATTGTCACAAATTCATCCCTCCTAAAAAAATCACAAAAAGCAAAGAGTTTTAATACCCATAACAATCCTAAAAGATATATAATTTTACTTCGAGACGTACTTAATAAAGCACAGAATAGCAATTATATGATTGTTCTCTATAAAGCACATTTACTTTGTTCCAAAAAAAAATAAAATGTAAATGCTTCGGTGATATAAAAGTCAAAACTTGAATTAGCAAAATCGACACTCAATTCGAAAAATTGAAATCAAGTTAGCAAATCAGAACTCAATTTATGCAGAATTAATTTCAATGTAGGTTGAGGATTGATTTTTCTTAAATTAATTATTTTCGTACTAATTTTATTGAATGTAGATTGAGGATGTTTGACATAAAAGTACTCAAATGCTTAAATTTTCATGTTAAATCGATTCTTCCAGGTTTGATAATTAATATAAAAGTTTTTCCTTTCAAATCGTTGAATAATAGAGGACTCATTCTGGAAAAATAATATTGAAAAAAGATTATGAAAGAATATAAGGATTGCTATGGCTATTAAAACCTTTCCTTTTTTGGGTTATGCTAGATTATTTATTTAAAGGATAAATGTAGTAGCGGTACCAAACCTTTCATAAATAGTAGACTTTACCCAAATCTTTCATATGTGCCGCCAATGGTACCAAACCTAACAAAATATGCCACAGACAGTACAAAATCTTTCAAAATGTAGTAGTTGAAATCCATATGGATGATTTCTGTCATTTGACCGTTAGTTGACTAAATAATTGACTTTGACCATCAATTTTGACTGATTTTAAAAGGTTAAAATGGTAATTTTACATTTTTATAATTAAATAACCAAAATCAAATAATTAAAATTAAAATTCCCTTTCTACCTTCTTCATCCCCATCCACCCCACCTGCCTCCACCCCCACCCCCACCCCAAATCTGCAACTCTGAAAAATCAAAACTCATAATTTCTTACTTATATGTGATTTGACTCTCTCTCTCTCTCTCTCTCTCTCTCTTTTGAATGCTTTGAACCCATGAGTATCACATGGTCAAGGCGTCTAACACCTACTCATCTGTCACAACTATTAAAGCAGAAAAACCCGCTAAAGGCTTTGGGGATCTTTGGTGAAGCAAAAAATAGGTACCCAAATTACCGCCATAAAGGTCTTGTATATGTTGCCATGATTGACAGCATAGGAAGGTTAGGATGAGTGGCTGTGATGAAACAAGTAATTTATAGAATGAAAGAGGACTCCTGCGAGTGTCGGGATTCAGTATTGGCAATTGCAATTAAAACTTATGCAAGAACATGTTTATTAGATGAAGCAATTGCTCTATTAAGAAGTCTTCCACAATTCAATTGTGTGAACTTGACATAATCTTTCATTACTCTTTTGAAGATACTAGTGAAAGAGAAGAAATTAGAAACCACTTATCATCTTTTTTTTTTTTTAAGAGGTTTCAAGCTGGCAATTCGCCGGAATTTTCACTTTCGCATGCAGATTTCTCGATTAATCATAGAAATTTTTCTTCGATTGATATTCTAGATTTGCAGATTGGGGGTGGAGAGGAAGAAGGGGGAAATGGTTTTTTAATTTTAATTATCTGATTTTGGTTATTTTATTATAAAAATGTAAAATTATCATTTCAACCTTTTAAAATAAGTCAAAATTAATTATTTGGTCAACCAATGGTCAAACTAATAGAAACCATTAATTTGGATTTCAACTACTGTATTTTGTAATGTTTGGTACTGTTGGTGCACAAATGAAAGGTTTGTGCAAAGTTTGCAACTTAATGAAATGTTTGGTACTGTTGCTGCAATTATTTCTTTATTTAATTATTTTAGTAAAAAGAAAAAGAGAAAATTACCTAAAACCCTACTTTTCAATATTACAATTCAAAAATAAGGGAATAACGTTTACAATTCAAAAATCAAGTGGTAAATAGGATTATTAATTGTAATTAATAAAATATTACCCAAAGTGGCCT
>CAIGRB010034003.1:7019-17596 GCA_903798255.1 Fraxinus quadrangulata | reverse complement strand
AAAAGTAATTTTAATTATTTAAAACTGTCAAAGACCCATTTACCCTTATCTTGTAAAATGAAACTTCTCCTTCAAATTTCAAATGAACCGGCCCAATTCTTCCCTCAAATTAAAGTTTCAGTAATCTAAAACCCTATTTGTCTCCATTTCTCACACTCTATTTCCTTGAGGTAAGCCTGCGAAAGCTTATAAAAAGCCTCTTATTTTCTTGATTCTTGTATGATTTTCTTTTAAAGGTTGAATTTTGTTTGTATATAAGTTAATGAGTCATTATTTTCCCTAATCAAATATAATGAGGGTGAATACTATGTCTGTCTCGATGAGAGATTTGGATCCAGCTTTCCATGGGATAGGACAGAAGGCGTATCCTTATGAATTTTCTTTAGATTTATAGTAGTACATGTTAGGAGAAAATTTTCAATTGCAAAAATTAACCAATAGCAACTGCATGTGTTCCTAATGAAATTGCAATTACATTTGCCATTTTCATAAATTTGTATATATTCTTAAAGAAAGTTGTTCTTTAAGCTCCTTGACCATGATGATACATTGAATTAGAAATCTCTTGGGGAACAATTACGCCCCAATCAGATAGTAGCTATCCTAGCATATTGATTCAATGAGATGTAAGAGCATGCTCATATCTGTGAAGGGGGGATGAGTTATGTATGCAAATCACACGTGAAGTTGTCCCCTGTATAGTAGCCAATTTCAAAGTTTTCCGTGATCCATTGTTTATATTTGTATTTTGCATCAACTAAATATCATACAATAAGGTTCAGAATTCGTTTATAATTTGTATATNTGATCCATTGTTTATATTTGTATTTTGCATCAACTAAATATCATACAATAAGGTTCAGAATTCGTTTATAATTTGTATATGTTTTATAATTTGCAGTGCAATGGAGAAGATTCAAGTTGACGCTACAATTACAACAAGATGTAGACTGCAGGTAGTACAACATGTTTATGAGAAACTAGATACAAATCACAAAAAAAAATCTCCGCGAGAGCTGCTTCGGATCTCTTCTTAGATTAAGAGATATAAGGTTGGCTTCACAGGTTATACATCAATTATTATTGCGAAAGATGAAGATCACCAAAAAAGAAGAAGTATGGTTTAAGATAGGAGACAAACGAGCAAGATTTGGATTGAAATAATTTATTTTGGTGATGGGCTTAAATGCTGGTAATGATGACAATGTAGATAAGACTTTGGGGGCAGAATGTCGGATCGTGAAAGAATATTTTAAGAAAAGCGTGGGAAAGATTACAAAGGGAGATACTTATAATGCATTTGTATGTTGTAAGAAAAGAAAGAGTGATAAGTATAAGTTGGGATTGATCGTAATCTTGGCATATGTCTTGTGGGCCATGGAGGAAAACACCTTCATCGATTTATGGTGGTTGGACTTGGTGGATGATCTGGACAGATTCGAGAAGTATCCATGGGGAAATTATTCATTTGAATACACGATGAATGTATTCAAACGTGAAATGAGAGGTAAATTGAAAATTTTAGATGTTGAAGGGTGTATTGTTTGTTCATACCATTATAGCGAGGGGAAAGCCGTGCAACGAAAACTGGCAACGTGACTTGTATTATTTTTTATATATAAATTTGTGTTGTGAGATAATAATGTTTGTTTTACAATAGATTTGGACATTCGAGGTGATTCCAACATTGGGAATGAAGTTTGCTACGAAATATCCCGATACAATTTCAAGAATGGTCGCTTGGGAAATGCCAAAGAGGTTGGCGTCTGCCGCCATTGATAACGTGTTGAAATCAAAAGAGGTAAATTGCCATTTTTTAAAAGTTTAATGGACCTAATTGTGGAATTAGCTTAGCGAATAACTAATGATTTGCACAATTTAATATTTGTAGTTGGAGGTTCATTCTAAATTGATTTCCACTGAACTCGAATTGGAGGAGGTTTATTGGAAAGAGTTGACACCAATCATGGGAGAAGATGAGAGTGCTTCACACCATTCCGAAGGAGATGAGACTGAGCATGATGTCGAGCCACATCATGCATTCCACCAACACTCTGCCAGAGCATCTCAACCACCATCGGTATCTCATAAGATCAACATAGCGGATTTATTGAGAATGGAAATGGAAAAACTCAAGGAAAGGCTACAAGTAGTCATATCAACTCGACTTCATCGGGTGGAGAAAAAGGTTAACATGTTGCTTGAATTGGCTGTGGTGGGTCGATTCCATTCAGCGACAAGTGGATTTGATGGTGCCACTAGTAGCACAACTTATGTACTAGAATATGAATAGAAGGGTGGGTTGGAAAAGGAGGCTGGATTTGATGATGTGACGGATGTTCCTGCAGATGAAAGAAAGGTAGAAGAGTTTGAGAAGGACTCAAAGTTAGAAGATAAGGTAAGAGGAAAGAATGTAGAAGGGAAGGGAGCTTAGGTTGGATCTAGGGATAATACGGAGGAGCCAAAACAGGAAAAATTGTCAAAAAATGTGTTGAAAAAGAAACAATGGTAAATGAGGAGCATAACGACGTAGAGAAAGGCATAGCTGATTTTGTGACGCATGAGGTGGATGCGAATGAATCCACTCAAGGTATGTAAAAAATAAATTGAACAAATTAAACAAATTCTAGATTTCTAATTGTTCGTACTTGCAACATACATGCGACAGTATACAAATCGAGGAGGTAGGATGTGTTTCACCAAAAGGACGAGAGTATCGTCCAAAGAGAAAAGCACGTTTATTATGTTCTCCCTTCACGAACCCGACAAAGAGGAGAAAGTTGACGAATATTGATGTATATGATCCTTATCGAGAAGTGGATCCTGTGAAGGTTGAGGATCTTCACAAATGGATGGAAACTGCAGCTTTCGGGTAAATTATTACACATAGTTGGAAGTACATGTGAAAGTAATAATATTATTACATAAATATGACTTTGTGTGGATGTTGTTATATGTGCAGTGAAATTATACCTTTGCGTTTTTACAATGTTCAAGCAAAAAATTTGATCGACCTTTTGAATGAGGATGGTTGGATTACTGGTAATGTAAGTAATACAACTTTAATGATTTTACAATAATGTTACACAATATTTCAATTTGTGTTAACTAGTTCCTTTGTGCAAATTATGAACGAGACCCTATACCAGATACCAGAAAGGGCTTCCATTTTTTCTAACTTATTCCGACAAGATTGTTGCATATTGTATACTTTCTTCTATCAATTTGTTGTCAATGCACATGTCCAGTTGCAACCGAGTAAAGAGCTCAAGTTTAGTAAGAGTTTGATCAATTACGTGAGAGGGGCTACTCCAGAGCTCGGTAAATCTTGGAAGGACTGCAGATATTTGTATATTCCTTGCTATACCGGCAACCATTGGTTCGCAATTCAAATCGACTTGGAAGAATGAACAATTTTTACCTTCGATAGTTTGAAGGGTCACATTCGTAAGACAGTGTTGGAAGCTTACATTCTGCCTCTACAAGAGGTTATTCTGTTACTAATCAAAGTCCATGCTACGAGTGATGACAACTATAGCACGAAAAAGTTCAAATTTGTAAAAGTGACAGATGTTCCCCAACAATTGAATGGGTAAAATTGACTACTTTCACTATTAGTAGTGCTAAATTATTTTAACTGTTTAAAATTGATATAATAACTGTATAACTATTTTGTAGATCTGACCGCGGGATATTCGCACTGAAATACATAGAAGTTCTACAAGTGAATATGGACGTAAATGCAATTTGATGGGATTATGTACCAATATGAAGGAAAAAATTGGCTGCAGAGATGTTGGCTTGGAACTTCGAGCCTTAGATTGTGTTTTGATATATGTATTGATATTTTAATAACATTTTGTGGCGGACCTTGTTCTTTTTGGTGGAGTAGTTGATATTCCTAAAAATGTTGATATTTCTAGGATGTTGCCTAACTACTAGTTAGTGCATTTGCAACTGTGATGATTTTGGGTATTGAATATAATTGAAATTTACATATTATTGTACCATTTTATCTCTTTTAAGTTTACATATTGTACACGTCCAGAGTATTGATATAATGCATATTCACGTAACGAAATGATCTCCGTTCCTATGGCACAAAGTATTTAATGTCGTTTAAGTACAAAAATACAGTCATTCGAAAAACGATATTGAAATCGTTCCTAAAATACAAAACAATTTAGTTATCGTTTCAGCATGAAATGCACACTGCTTCCCAGAAAGAACTACAACGACATTGATATCGTTCCTGTGTCACAAAACGATATAGATGTCGTTTCAGCATGAAATACACATTGCTTCCCATAAAGAACTGCAACGACATTAATATCGTTCCTATGTCACAAAACGATATATATGTCGTTTCTATACCAAAATTACACTGATTAACTTAAGGATATTTAAATCATTCTTGAAACATAAAACGACTTATATATCGTTTCAATATCAAATACATACTGCTTCCTTGATTTTGATACAAGTGATTGAAATCGTTCCTGAAACCCAAAACGATTTAGTTATCATTTCAGTATTAAATACACACTGCTTCACAGACCTTTTCTTTCTAGTGTCAAAGTCACGAAATAATATAACGACGCCCATATCTTTTCAGTGCAAATTTGAAGAGTTCGGGATCGTTACAGTGTGTAGTCGTTATTTGAACTGTAACGATTTCGAACTCGTCAAATTGAAACGATATGGACGTCGTTACGTTATTTCATGACTTTGACACTAGAAAGAAAAGTTATGTGAAGCAGTGTGTATTTAATACTGAAACGATATGTAAATCGTTTTGGGTTTTAGGAACGATTTCAATCACTTGTATCAAAATCAGGGAAGTAGTGTGTATTTTATGCTGAAATGATATATAAGTCGTTTTGTGTCTCAAGAACGATTTAAATATCGTTATGTTAATCCGTGCAATTTTGGTATAGAAACGACATATATATCGTTTTGTGACATATGAACAATATCAATGTCGTTGTAGTTCTTTATGGGAAGCAGTGTGTATTTCATACTGAAACGACATCTATATCGTTTTGTATTTCAGAAACGATTTCAATTTGGGTATGTTAGTCAGTGTAATTTTCGTACTGAAACGATATAGATATCATTTTGTGTTTGAGGAAAAAATTTAATATCGTTTTTTGAATGACTGCATTTTTTTACTAGAACGACATTTACATCAATTTAACGATGCAAATGTCGTTTGCCTTTAATTTGGAAAAAAATAAACAACGAAATCGTGTAATGACTTCAATTCCATTCCAGTAGTACAAAAATGTTTTAATGGCACAATGACTACAAAATCTAACAAATCATTTTGTGCTCCGAATAAGTACAAAATCATGAAACTACAAGTTACGACAATATTACAAAATGAAGTTTCAATACCAACTGCTTGGACCATGCAAGTGGATCTGACATGACCAGTGCTATTAACCCACTTGATGCCCTCTTTCGATCATCATACATATGTCGGAGACATGTCAAATGATCGTGGACGGTCGAATCGTCGTTTTTAAACATAACGATATAGTTGTCGTTTTACACGAAAAGAAACGATATAAATGTCGTTGTAGTTATTATTTGAACTGTAACGATTTCGAACTCGTCAAATTTACACTGAAACGATATGGACATCCATATGTTATTTCATGTGTTGGCACTACAACGATATAACTTTCGTTTTACCTGAAAAGAAACAATATCAATCGTTATAGTTATTATTTGAACTGTAACGATTTCAAACTCGTCAAATTTGCACTAAAATGACAACTATATCGTTATACTTAAAAATGATGATTCAATCGTTCACGGCCACCCGACATACATCCATCATACGTAGGACGATAAAAATAGGTCATCAAGGGAGTTCGATCTCACTCAGCAGAAACAATGGGAACATTTGTACTCCATAGTTGTCTACTACCTTTGAGTTGTTTCAATAGAAAGAAAGTATCTATATTCGCTCTTTCTGAGCCATTCGAGTGCTATCAACCCACTTGACACCCTCTTTCGATCATCATACCTATGTCGGAGGTATGTCAAATGATCGTGGACGGTCGAATCGTCTTTTTTAAGCATAACGATATAGTTGTCGTTTTATATGAAAAGAAACGATATAAATGTCATTGTAATTATTATTTGAACTGTAACGATTTCGAACTCGTCAAATTTGCACTAAAACAACAACTATATCATTATGCTTAAAAACAATGATTCAACCATTCACGACCACCCGACATACATCGGTCGTACGTAGGACGATAAAAATAGCTCATCAAGCGAGTTCGATCTCACTCAGCAGAAACAATGGTAACATTTGTACTCCATAGTTGTCTACTACCTTTGAGTTGTTTCAATAGAAAGAAAGTATCTCCATTCGCTCTTTTTGAACCATTCGAGTGTTATCAACCCACTTGATACCCTCTTTCGATCATCATACATATGTCGGAGGCATGTCGAATGATCGTGGACGGTCGAATCGTCGTCTTTAAGCGTAACGATATAGTTATCGTTTTATATAAAAAAATGTAAATATCGTTGTAGTTATTATTTGAACTGTAACGATTTCGAACTCATCAAATTTGCACTGAAACGATATGAATATCGTTACATTATTTTGCGTGTTTGACACTACAACGATATAGTTTTCGTTTTATATGAAAAGAAATAATATCAATGTCGTTATAGTTATTATTTGAACTGTAACAATTTTGAACTCGTCTACGGAAACGACAACTATATCGTTATGCTTAAAAACGACGATTCAGTTGATTACGGCCTCCCGACATACATCCATCATACGTAGGACGATAAAAATAGGTCATCAAGCGAGTTTGATCTCATTTAGCATAAACAATGGGAACATTTGTACTCCATAGTTGTCTACCACCTTCGAATTGTTTCAATAGAAAGAAAGTATCTCCATTCGCTTTTTCTGAGTCATTCGAGTGCTATCAACCCACTTTATGCCCTCTTTCGATCATCATACATATATCGGAGGCATGTCGAATGACCGTGGATGGTCAAATCGTCGTTTTTAAGCATAACGATATAGTTGTCATTTTACACGAAAAGAAACGATATAAATGTCGTTGTAGTAATTATTTGAACTGTAACAATTTCAAACTCGTCAAATATGCACTGAAATGATATGGACATCCATATGTTATTTCATGTGTTGACACTACAACAATATAGGTATCGTTTTACATGAAAAGAAACAATATCAATGTCGTTATAGTTATTATTTAAACTGTAACGATTTCGAACTCGTCAAATTTGCATTAAAACGACAACTATATCGTTATGGTTTCAATGTCTATGTAAATCGATGCAATTTTCGTACTCGAACGACATCAATATCGTTTTGTGTCTCAGGAACGATTTCGCTATCGTTATGTGAATTTATGCATTTTTCATACTAGAACTACATATACGTCAATTATAATGATATAAAATCATTTGTCCGTAATATGAAAAAAACACGGCAATGTAAAATGACTTTATTTTGTTCTTATAACACATAAGCGATATTAGCACAATAACTATAAAATCTAATAAATCATTTTGTGTTTCCAATAAGTACAAAATAATAAAGTTACAAGTCACGATAATATTACAATTTTAAGTTTCATGACCAGCTAGTTTACAAGTGGAGCGAACATGACCAATTTTCTTATTGTTGGAGCCTTAAACATTATAGGGACAAGAGTTGAAATCTCCATTTGTGTAGCATTGAATCGACCTTCAACATCTTTCTGTCTTTATCATACAAGTTCAAACAAAAAATTGTTTTCGAAATAAGAATAAACATTGTTTTCCCTTTGCCATTCCTTACGTATTTCAATTTTTAATCACTTCAACTAACTGCTTATATTCAACTAAATAACAATCTGAATCCATAACATATTAACGGTGTCCATATATGCAATTCAACACAAAAAATTTAAAATTTCATCGAATATCAAGCTTTGTACATTATTGATAACGCGATGTATGTCGTTATGAGTTGAAGAAAACGACATGTAAGTCGTTGTAGATAGAAAGAAATGAAAATGTATGTCTCACAGTAGAACAACAAATGGAATAGTCAAACATGTGTTTACCAACATATTTATTTCAAAAATAATGGGTAATAAGAAAGATTGAAAAAAACACATATCAAAACTCTAATTTCATCAATGATAAGAAAGATTGAATGCCATAAACACAAATCACAAAAAAAAAAAAAAAAAAAATGATTCAGACAAATTGAAAAAAGAGAGTAGCCCAAATATTGAAATTTAATATTACATTCTCTTCTCCTCCAAATACCCAACAAGAATGTTGTAAGATTTGGTTACTCACTTCAACCAAATTAGTGTTCAAGGGAATGACAATGATAGATTTTAGGGTTTCATGAAGGAGAGAAGATGATGATAAGAAAAGGAGAAAAATAGTTGCAAGGAAAGTCGACCCGATTGTGGAAGAAATGAAGCCAAAATTGAATTATGGGTAAATGGAAATTGAAAGAGGAATTAGGGTTCTTTGTCTTTTTAAATATAAGGATATTTTAGTAATTTATAAATTGTATTTTCCTTTTCTTGGTATCTTTAGACTATCTAACTAAAAAAGTTAGATGTTAGGCTTTATAAATAAAAAAATTTTTTGACTGAGCCTCTTAAATGAAGTCCCTCTTTTCTTTTACCGTAAAAAATGTTGACATTTTATATGTAAGAGTGACTATTTTATTAACAATTTCTAAAAGTGAAATTTTCTCTCCATAAAAAGTTGCTATTCTAAGCCCGAGAAACGGAGATTAAAGTTATGATTTAAGGACAATTATGTGATGAATTTTACTTTAAAATGTTTGATTAATTCAATTTATAAAAATGCGCTTGAAGGACAATTATTTGACTAATTCAATTTATTTGGAAAGATAGTTGCAATTTTAAGTTGCTTTTGCTACTTCTGGTAGACCTTGACGCTGTTTGATTTGGATCGATTTCGACTTCAACCCTTAATTTTGATGAATTTCAACCCAAACTTACCCACTCTAACTTTTAAACCGATTTTTGGGTCGGTTTGGACTTGTAGTCCAAATTGATTTTAAAAAAAAAAATTGTCTAGTTTTCGGCCTACTTATTTTACATAACTAAAATAATTAAATAATTTTATATCACAAAAACTACTGACTAATGAATAAAATAATCTTAATAGAGACATATTAATAGAAAATTTAAAAGTTTTGTTTTTTTTATGCATTATGTAGCATGACTGCTTGAGTAGGAAAAAAAAATCGAAAAACGCATAGTTACCAAATAGTTATTAATTATTCGTTTTTAATTTTGACCCTACATGCGGAATTAATCTATTAAAAACAATAAGTCACTTTTTAATAGTTTCTAAATGGTTACACATACAATCCAATTTTCTATATTTGAATACTGCAGTAATCAATAAAGTAATAAAATAATGAACACCAATATAATGTCGGATAAACTCGAATTGGGTAAAAACTCCGGGACCAATTCAGTTACCTCCACTATAGACAATATGGATTACTGTCCGTTTTCAGATTAGCAAATTCTACTAGTTCCTGCTATTGTAATTCCCGTAATCTCCAAGATCTGGTGTTCCTCCAAACTCATGATTTGCTACCGTAGATACTATCTAGTCAGCATGTTAGATCTCCCGATCTACCTCCTGTAGCTTCCAAGTCTGCTGTAAATTCGAGACTCCCGATCTTCTTCAATTGCCTCTTCCAAGTGGATATCCAGGAATCACCTATTCATGTTCTTCTTCCTGTGCTTGTAGTCCAACATCTCTCAACCTCCAGAACCTTCTGAAATCCAACTGAGAAAGTACCTTCCTCAAAGCCTTAAGGAAGTCGGGTGTTTTGGATTCACGAACCTTGATATTTTTCCAAAACTTGGTTGTCGGATCTCAAGAATGATATGGGTGAATCAAATTTGTGAATTGTGTTATTGGATCTCTCAAAAGATGATATAAATATATTATGCAATGAAAGCACAATGAAGCAACCACCTTAAATTCGTCCAAGACTTCTGTATTTATAGTTGAGAACGTTTTGGTGTTATGGGCCATGTAAAACTCTTCAAAATCGCCAATTAGGTCTGACCGCATAACTGTGTCGCTTGAGCGAGGGAGTTGTTGCTCGAGCGAAAGCGAGGTGATAGGCGGGCGAATAAGGTTCTATTTTTGTCGCTTGAGACAAATGTTGGCGACAGTCTAGCGAAATTTCGGCGCTCGACTTTTCATGTTTTCAACCTCTAACCCTAACTAACTCATCTATACAAAATTGTATCCAAATCCTTGATTTTTTACAAGTGTTCAATTACGACCATTTTGTTCACAAATATGCCAATTACAACATTGGACCTAACAATATCCTCCTTTGGTATTTTGTGACAAAACCATACAAATAAAGTCAAGGATCTATACTACCCAAGTTACTCGAGGTCTTCTACTTCTTGCATTCCTTGGTATAGCTATTTCCTGAAATTAAAACTCAATACCCAATATAAAATCACGTGATACAGGAAATAAAAAAAAAAAAAAAAAAA
>CAIGRB010033984.1:0-18610 GCA_903798255.1 Fraxinus quadrangulata | reverse complement strand
AAAGTGGGTCTATATAGTGTGCAGTTGCAGCTATATAATCTCTCTTATTAATCACTTCCCACATATTTGAAGTTAAATATATCACACCTCCATATTTTTCTAAATTCGCAATCAATAGTTTCTTTGAATTAAGAAAATATTTAATTGTATCAGACCGAAGAGTATTTCAACTTACCACAACATATCTCGGTTGAAGATATTGTCAAACGTAGTTTACGAAATGTTGGTTATCCGCTATTGCTAGTGGCAACTCCACCGCACCAACGAACTTCACCATTCCCTTTCGAGCTTCCTCCTCTGAATATATCCACGTAGAAAGTGGCGTAGTAGTAGCACCGGTGCTTGGAGTACCAAACTACAGTTGCGTTTGACCAACTGGAAGAAGCACATATTTGGCTACACTATTTTTGTAGTGACTATTGAGGTGGATAGTTCCAATGCCTTTTTGCCATACCAGTCGTTGTTGACAGTATTTACATACTACTTTGGTTTCTTGAAGTCCATCGATCACACGACCAGTGTAAACCAATTTGAAATGGTCCCAACATTTTGCCTACTTCTTCCCATTTCTCTTCCCTCTTGCATCGAAAATATTTAATATAGGTTTTCATCTTGTTCCAAATCAATTGGAACACTAAGATTAACATCATCCAAATCAATTGGATGACTACCTTCACGAATGTCGAAATCTTCAATGTTTTCCAATGTTGTTAAATCCGGCCCAGCCCGACCGGTTCCACTGGAAAAATCGGGAACCAAGCCCGAAACCGGGTTGGTTAGGCCTTGAGAACCTTAGAATTGAAAACCACCTTTAAAATCGGTGACCCGCCCGATTTTATAAAAACCGTTGACCCACACTCGGTTTATACGGTTTGTCCGGTTCCAAGCTGATGAATTTTAAAACATTTGAAACCCTTAATTTTTTTAATATTTTCAGACTTTCAAAATTCTTCTCATTCTTCTATGCCGACTGCCCTGAATGCTATATTATTTTTGAAAACTCTTGACTATTCAGTTGTCATTTTTCAATCCTTCCAGCAAGATTTTCGATAATGTTAAATTTCTCATCGCTATATAGTATATAACAATAATGATTTTTGTTTTGGATGGGAATTATTGGTTTATTTAGTTATTGAAACTTTATTCTTGCTATAATTTACTAATTTCTTGTGAGTTGGTACTCTGCAACTCTGTGTAGTTGCTGTAATTTACAGATTTTTATATGCTTTTGCGGTTTAGTTGTGTGAGATTTACTGATTTATGATGCTTAATATTTTGTTTCGTTGAATAAATATCATGACGGTGATAAGGGACTTGAAAACATTAAAATACATGATAATTCTTATGTTTAATGGTAAAAAAAAATTAATTCTTTACAGTTTATACATTTGTATCTTCAAATGTACAGATTTGAACGTTCAATGGCAAAAACATAATTTTTTATGCATACGTATGTATCTTTAATTCTTTATTTATTTAGGAATCCAAACGGGATCATTTTTGCTTTTTCTGTTGAATAACACTTATATTCATTTCATTGCTTTTATTTAGGATGGATAGCAATACTCAATCTATAAGTTCCACACCTTCTAGTCGTGCAAAGAGCGATCCTGCATGGGAACACTTTTCTTCAAGTCATGACATTGACGGTAAAATTCGTTTCACATGTCTTTATTACAACAATAGCTTTAAAGGTGGGGGAATTAATAGAATGAAGTATCATCTTGCTGGAATTAAAGGTCAAATATCTCAATGTAAAAAAGTTCCTTTCGATGTTCAGGTAAAATGTCAAGGAACTCTAAAGGATATATCTCAAAAGAAACAAGAGGTGAAAGAGGCTCACGACTCTACGTTCGGGCAAAATCCTGTAGATTTAGAAATTGGAGGAGAGGAAATAGAAGAGGAAATTCAAGGAATAAATAAACCATTACAAAAGCAAAGGCAAGAAAAAGCGAAGAGAAAAGCAAGTGGAGGGATTGAAACATATTTTGCTCCAAGGACTACTCCTGGAGATCAGCCTAGTTTGAAGAGTATTTTAGCAGGTAAACAAGCAGTAAAGAGAGCCCATATGTCTTGGGCTAGGTGGTTTTATGATGCTTGCATTCCATTTAATGCTTTGCATTCACCTTACTTTCAACTCGCTTTAGATGCTACTGCTGCAATTGGCTGAGGATTTAAAGGTCCATCTTATAATGACGTTCGTGTTAATTTGTTGAGGGATTGCAAAAAAGAATGTCAATTACTAGTTGATACTTATCGAAGCCAGTGGATAAATAATGGATGTACAATTATGGCCGATGGTTGGAGTGATCAAAGACATAGAACCTTAATTAGTTTTTTAGTATATTGCTCTTTTGGGATTGTATTTATAAAATCTTTTGATACATCAGATGCAGTGAAAGATGCTCGAACATTCTGTAACTTATTTTCTGAGGTAGTTGAATGGGTTGGACCTTGTAACGTTGTTCATATGGTAACTGATAATGCAGCTAACTATGTGGCGGCAGGAAAATTATTACATGAAAAGTATGACCACATTGTTTGGTCTCCTTGTGTTGCACATTGCTTGAATCTTATTTTGAAAGATATTAGTAGTATGCCTCACGTGCATTCCCTTGCATTACGTGCTTCAAAGATTACAATATTTGTGTATAACCACACAATTTTTTTTGTCTTGGTTGAGAAAAATACCTAAATGGAAGGAAATTGTACGTCCAGCTGTGACTCGTTTTGCTACCATGTGTATTACATTGAGAATTATTTATGATCACAAACAAGTATTGCAAAGTTTGGCAACAAGTAGGCATTTCACAAGCCATAGACTTTCAAAAAGTGCAACTGGGAGACTTGTAAGTTCTATCATCTTAGACAACAAATTTTGGTAGGATTGTTTGATGGTTGTGAAAATTGTGCATCCTATCGTAAGGTTGCTACGAATAGTAGATTCAGATGAAAAACCTTCATTGGGTTATGTATATGATGGAACAAATAGGACACGAAAAAAAATCAAAAATGTATTTTTAAATAAGAAAAGATTGTACAAGCCTTATACAGATATCATCAAGGAACGATGGGATAAACATCTACGCCTTAACATACATGCAGTAGCTTATTTTTTTAATTTTGCTTTCATTTGTGAAGAAGGATTTTTTTAAAACGTAGAAGTCATGCAAGGCCTCTTCAATTTACTTAAGATCAAAAGCATTTGTGATGATGAGACAAAAGCAATGGGAGAGATAAGAATGTATCGAGATCGTGAAGGAAGTTTTGGAAGACAATCTGCATGTAATACTAGAAAGTCGTTACAACCTTGTGAGCATTTAAATTTAATTATTTTTGTATATGTTTACTTAGTATAATGCTTAAAATTAAATTTTAGATAACATGTAGATGAATGGTGGAAATTGTGTGGATATAGTGCTCCAACTTTGCAAAAGATAGCTGTTCGAATTCTTGGTCAAACAGCTTCTTCTTCAGGATGCGAAAGAAATTGGAGTGTCTTTGAACGCATTCACACAAAAAAAAAAAAAAAAAAAAAAATAAAATGAAAAAAAAAATAAATAGATTGGAACATCAAAGACTCAATGATCTTGTCTATGTTACTTATAATTTGCGGTTGAAGAATAGGTCTATAATCTAAAACTCTTTACTATGTCACAAGTTTATTTTTAATGCCTCGTTTATCGATAATGTTTTCTTAATATAACTAATTTTCATGTACAACCTTACAGAATTTATTATAAGTCAAGATCGTATGATCCAGTTGATTATGAGTGCATTGACAAGACAGAATTTTGGATAGAGGAAGAGATACCACCTCAAGATTTCGAGTATGAAGAATTAGATAATGCTATTTCTGAAGAAGATGCAATTCTCAATGTTAATGATCATGAAAATGATATAAATGTTCAAGGTAATAAGTTTAACTATTTAAACTCATTGTTGTAATATTTATTATGTTGAACTACTTCGGGAACTTCCTACATTAATATATTATGTAATTAATCAATTATATCAAAGCATAGATATAGTCTCCACTTTCAGCTAAGATATTGGTTTCTTATGTTTGTGCTTTAGATGAAAATGAAAATAATGACAAGCTTGATACTCAAGGGACGGGTGATTCAGATACGTTGGATGTTATTCATCGTTTTGGTGGTTCAAGTGATCTTCGAAGTGATCAAGGATTCAGGCTTATAGATGAGAACGATGAAGATGAAATTTAATTATACGATATTTTGATGTTTAGTGCACTTTTTGAATTCAACTATAACATGACATTTTCTATTGGAGAACAACCTGATGTGAAACTTTTAAATTTTAACTATTTAAGTTTTCAAGTTAACATTGTTAATTACTTAAAATTATTAACTTATTTTATATTTTGCGTAATTGGATTGAGAGGGACGTTGATTTGTTGATTGAATTTAATTATTTATATTAATTGTATGCATGAGTTCCTGTTATAGTTTTTGTGATTTCAAAAAACTTTTTTTCATTTAATGATTTTTTGTAAAATAAAAAAAAAAAAAAAATCGGGTGGATCCCGGTTCGACCCCGGTTCGACCTTTCGACCCTTGACCCTTGCTTTTTTTGGGGTCGATGTCCGGGTTGATTTTTAAAATATTGATGTTTTCTGGAATTGGTAATTCATTGAGACCGGCGAATTTATTCCCAATTTGATTTTGGGCAGGTGTTTCGCCTTCCATATCGAACAAGTTTTCAACAAATGCTTGTGCATCCATTTGCTAATAATAGAAATTGAATGTTGAAGATTTGAAGTATAATGTAGAAAATATNAAAAAAAAAATCGGGTGGATCCCGGTTCGACCCCGGTTCGACCTTTCGACCCTTGACCCTTGCTTTTTTTGGGGTCGATGTCCGGGTTGATTTTTAAAATATTGATGTTTTCTGGAATTGGTAATTCATTGAGACCGGCGAATTTATTCCCAATTTGATTTTGGGCAGGTGTTTCGCCTTTCATATCGAACAAGTTTTCAACAAATACTCGTGCATCCATTTGCTAATAATAGAAATTGAATGTTGAAGATTTAAAGTAGAATGTAGAAAATAGAAATGTAGAATTGAGAAGTGAATGAAGATTATGTAGTAGTGTATAAAATGAATTGTAAAAGTAAAATCAAGATAATAAAAAAAATGTAGAAGATAAAGAATTGAAGATGATAATAGAATGAAATAAATGAATGATAATTATGATATTGTTGAATATTGATAATTTGTAAATTGTAGAGAGTATAGTAGAGAATGAGAGGATATGTGGGAAAAAATGTTGATTAGGGGGTGGGTATTTATAAAGAAAAAAATGAAAAATAATAAAATAAAAAATAAAAAAATAAAAAATTAAGTGACCAAAATGGTCACTGAATTAACGTTTAAATTTTTTTTAAAGTCCCACGACCCGAGCGGCTCATGAATAGTAAGAGCCGAGGCTCGGCTCTTCTAGCGAGTCGGCCCGCTCGGTTATTGCTCGTGATCGTCTTTTGACTAATCCGAGCGACTCGTGGGCTGCTACAGTACGAGCTAAGCGGTCGAGCCGAACCCAACTTGTAAACACCACAACCCTGTTATGCAATGATAGATCCAGAATTTTAAGTGAGCACAGACGGTCGTTAACAATCAATCGTAAGAAAATATTAAAAATTAAATATAATAATTATTTTGCTAAAATTAAACATATATAATTTTATAATACATATGGATAATGTTCACTAAATGATACAGTTGCCAAATTTTCTATAACTCAAAGGAAGATCATATGTTCGAATCCTTAAAATTGCATTAAAACTACTAAAACGAAATATATATTATTATGTTAGATTTAGTTGAAAAATTCAACAAATGCCATGATGGTCAAGTATTCAATAATTTTAAAGGGGATTAGAAGTTCGAATTCTTCTGTTGAAAATTGTAGAACTAAAAAAATTATACAATAAATTGGTTTGAAGGGATTCGATCCCTGTCCATCTAATTTGTATGTATAATATCTAACCAACTGCGCTACAAGCAATGTTTAAAAATAAAATGAATTACTAGATATATAACCTAAAACTTTTATCTAATGTAAATAAATAAAATAAAAAATTTGTTCCTAGCGAATCCAGCACGGGCGGCCTCCGTGGCTCATCGGGTGCTAGATCCGCCCCTGCTGTCATGAGATAGGTTTGACCTGGGCGTCAAGGTATCAACATTGTGAATCAAAATTTTGTGCAAGACTTTGTATTTTGGCAACAATATGGAGGTCGATAGGTTGTCAACTTTGTCAGGCCAATGCATACCAACATATCTATGGCAACTTCTCCATTTCCAGCCAGTCTCTCAACTCTAAATGGCTAAAGGTAATAAGTTTGTCTATAGGAATTTGGGGCTCCAATAACCAATTTTCGAGCTCAGAAAAATACAAAACGTACACCAATCTCTAAAGGCTCGACCCAATAACCCTCTACATATTTGTTGCCTTTTTTCTGCCCTGTTCGGTTGCTCTCTATTTAGTACCCACAAAGGACACTAGGTGGTGACTACAATTGAGAAGAAACAAGGTGAACAACAATGGTGGAATCTCTCCAATTCCCCCACAAACCTGGCTGTCCCCTTTCTCACATTTTTCTCTTCACTTGTAGCACACACTCCAAATGGTTGAGTTTCTATCATATAAATGAGAATGGGCTAGGTCACTTCTATGGGCCAAGACTCACTCATAATGGGCCAAGTTAATGGGCTAATAACCAAATCCATC
Organism: Fraxinus quadrangulata; assembly: GCA_903798255.1. Classification (NCBI taxonomy): domain Eukaryota; kingdom Viridiplantae; phylum Streptophyta; class Magnoliopsida; order Lamiales; family Oleaceae; genus Fraxinus; species Fraxinus quadrangulata. Next base: position 11,856 of record CAIGRB010033984.1, on the reverse strand, counting down.
CATTAACTAAACTACCAACCCAACCAAACTTAGGCCCTCCAATGTGTATTAATTGTTTCCAAGTCGAGCCGTAACTTTTGGTGTCGCTAAAATAATTCAACAACTGTTTTACATCATCGCTCGAATTTATTGGATATGAATTTATTGGATATCAAAAAATCCAACATTGTCTCTAATGTAGGTCTACAACCTAAATAGATTCCCAGCTTTTCCTATATTTTTAGGTATGTTGGCAAAAAATTCATTCACATTAGTATCATTAAACTTACCTCAAAAAATATGCAGCCTTTCCAATCTGTTAAACCCCATAATTTCATCTAAATTTATTCTCACAAACTCTTCTATCAACACTTTGAATTCCACAATAAATTTTCAGTATGCCACAAATTAAAAATACAAAGTTTCATTTGACAAACAGGAAGCAATAATTATGTGGATTAACGGGGTGACGCCCTTTGGTTTAAGTGTCAAACCTGAATAGATAGCAACAAATGGGGGCTTCGTCCCCCTTGTTGCGAGGCCGTTGCGTGTTGCTTACATCTCCTACCTGCGTTCCCTTGTTAAGTCTCCTTCCATTAAAAAAAAGAAAAAAAGAATAGATTTGCATGTGGATATAAAAAAAATATATATTATTTTGCTTCTTTCTCTTTCTTTTCTTTAATAAACTGGAAAAAATTAAAAAATATATATATCGAAAAAAAAAAATCTTTTTTATTTTATTTTTATTTTTTAAGTCATAATTAGTTTACAATCATCATTCCTAATTAAATTAGCATAAATTCGCATGTGGATAAATTGATAATTATTTTTCTTGTTTATTTTTAGGCAGGGACGGATTGTTTGGATTGATTATCTTGATAGAATAGGTTAAATTGATTTTGAACATAGGTTGACGAATAAAAACACAACTACTTAACCAATTGAAAAGAGTAGTTTGGGGGTGTTTTATTCGTTGTCGGGAGTTATTTAGATATGTATATATGTTATTAGCTAACAAGTGAGATGTTGTAACCATTTACTAAGGGTTTGATTTCAATTACTTATCCAAAAAATAAAAGGCACCACACTAATCATGACAGGTAAGAAAAAGTTACCTACATTGTTGTGTGAATCTAGTTTTGAGTAATTTGGCTCTATTCATCACCAATTTTTATGAGACAATTTATCGAGAAAGAAGGTTGCTTCAATATAAAGTGAAAACTATCTTCGATAACCAAATAAAAGATTCCAAAAGCAGAAGTGACACAATAAAAAAACACACCAAAGTGTATTGAGATAGTGACAAAACAACTATAAGCTCTGTTTGTCCGTCTAAGCCTGGGATACTTAATTTAGAATTTAGACTTCTGGCGAAGGTTATTATCTTAATTGAAGTTTGGAGGTTGAGAAATTTAAATTTATGGAGAATCATCACGCATTAAGATAGTGACTTTAATTGGTGAAACCTAACCAAACTTGAGCGAAAAAGGAAAAGAGCATCGTGTAATCAACTTTATAATAAACATGGGTAAGTGATTGAAAAACAAATTTGTGGTGTGTATCCTACAAAAGAGTAAGAAAATATATGACTATTAAGGGTCGGAAAATAACCAATCTAGAAATTTATGATGATTTAATTGACTATGTACACATACACATCGATTAAGTATGGAGTAAGTAAAGAATTAGTTTTAGTTCCATTACTTATGAACTTTTTATAAGTTATCAAACAATTTCAATACTTGATGTGAGTTCGGTAAAATTATGTAATGCATTTATATATCTGTTTGTTTAGTAGATAGTCTTGTCTGAGACGAACAATAGTTTAAGTTTGAAGTTATTTGATAAGTGCATTTTATGTGCTTATTTGGCTTCTATTCTTATTTAATTAAATATAAATTGGGTGATTATATACTAAATTTGTGTAAAAATATTTTAATTGTTTGAAAATCTCAACTTGGATGCAATTTAGAGTAAATTACCTTATTAGTCACTGAACTTTGCGTAAAGTTTTCGAAGGGTCACTGAACTTCAAAAGTTTCCCCATTAGCCACTAAACTTTATAAAATTTTCCCCATTAGTCACTGAACTCTATAAAAATTTCTCCATTAGTTATTGAGTGATGGATGAGATTACATTTTATAAAGTTCAGTGACTAATAAGAAAACTTTTGAAGTTTTCAGTGATGAATGTAATTACATTTGTAAAGTTTAGTGACTAACGGGGAAATGTTTTAAGTTTAGTGACCCCCTGAAAATCTTACGCAAAGTTTAGTGACCAATTAAGTAATTTATCAATCTTTATTTTTTTAGTCTTTTTTTCTGTTCTCTTATTCCACAATTTTATTCTCTCTAGTATCTTCAAATTTAGAGGAAAAAAAAAGCCTTTATCGTGAAGATAACTGATAAGGTTATCTGCTGACATTTCTGAGATCAAAAGAGCAACAGTGGTCCATGCAATCAACTATTTTGAAAGAGACTCCCTTCAACATTGATCACTTCATAGTATTCAACTTTGAAATTCAAAGAAATCTTCAGCTACGAATCTAATAGATTTTTGTTTTTATTTAGGTGTGTTCTAATAGAAAGATGATGAAGCTGAAGCAGCATATAATACTGTCCTCTATTGCCTACAAACAACTTTGTCGATTATCCCTGGGATTAAAGACTATTCTTCTTTCTAAGTTTGGCTATACTAAAGAGAATAAAACTGTAGGGCAAGTATACAGAAAAAAGAAAGAAAAATACTAAAAAAATAAAGATTGGTTAATTATATGATTGGTCATTGAATTTTGCGTAAAGTTTTAAGAGGGTCACTGAATTTCAAATTTTTTTCTTTTAGTGACTGAACTTTACAAAAGTTTTCACGTTAGTCATCGAGTGATGGACGTAATTACATTTTGTGATGTTCAATGACTAATGGGGAAATTTTTGAAGTTCTCAATGATGGATGAGATTATATTTGTAAAGTTCGATGATTACCAAGGAAACTTTTGAAGTTCAATGAACTCTTGAAAACCTTGTATAAAGTTCAGTGACCAATCAGGCAATTAACCCATACAATTCATGTGGAAAGAGTCTAATTGGGGCTTAGTTGGAGTTGATTTGAAATAACTGAAGATTAACCGAGTTGGAAGAGATCAATTGGGCCTATTAATGGAGTATTTGATAGAAATTCATAAGTTTCGGGAGTCAAAATTGACATTTGAAAAGTTTGAGGGCTAAATTGTAAATTTTGAAACTTACATCGGATCAACTATAATGATTCTAGAATGAATTACAATTGGAAAAGCGATCTGTTTCCTTTTTCTTCTGAAATTCTTTGATGGAAATTAAATTGAATAATGATTTTACCTAAATCTTGTTCTATAAATGCACACTATAGTCCAACAATTAAATGTGCTTGTAGAGTTTCATTATACACTTACATTTAAGTCAAGGCTTGGTGGAGTCATTGTACATATATTATTCAAGTCAAAAGAAGGAAAAAAAATCAATAAATCAATCAAGAAACTATGGTTTCAAGATTTTATAAGAAGAAAGCATAATCTTTGTGCAAGATCTTCATCTCTTTCCCATTTTTTCCTTAAAACTAGATGATATACTTTAATTCTTCCTTATTTTATTCTTTTTCCGTAATGTTTAATTAAATATTTAATTAGGATGAATGATTGTAATCTATTTTTAAACTTCAATTTTAATTAAAAAGTTTAATATCTCCAAGTGATTTTATGAATTTTTTTTACTTCTATTCTTAATACTCTTATTAATTGGCCTACCAATTCGGACTTTGTAAGTGATAACTACGTAGAGATGCGAATTATTTGTTTAGACAACGTAGTAAAAATCGAGAATTAATATAGAAGCATAGAGATACATTTTCTAGTTAATGCGGTCATTACATGGATTCTTAGAGATTTAACGCGTTTAATTAAGGTGTGGATTCAAATCGAGATATGATATTGAATAGTAAATAGAATTATTTTGAACTCGAGAAAGGTAAATTTAATACGATAGAAGAATTCGATCGAGTAAACATAATCAATTGTTATAAAATTCGATGATTGGGATTAAAGGGATAGCTATTGTGAAATCATGATCCTAACACCTAAACCATTTTAATAAAAAAATCAACTTTTATTGTTTAGCATATTTAAAATTGAAAATCATAAAAAGAAAAAAATAATAACTTCTACTATTTATTTTAAATCAAATTGAATCTAGGAATAATTTAAAAATGGTTAGATAATAGTTCTCGTAGGAATGATATCCGGACTTATATTTTCACTTTATTAATTTGTTACGATCCGTACACTAGTGGAATATAAAATCGATAACAGCTATTCTCTTAGATCGTTGAACATTCTAGATTTAATGATTTTGCAAGTGTATCATCCCCATTTTAATACGATGAGTACCAATGTTGTACAAGAACACTTTCTCGGCATTATTTCAGAAAGAAGTAAAACATCATGAACCTTGTTACTGGAATCTCAACACGAGTTAGCCTTACTCTGGCTTGTGTGTAACGGATCCGTCTCTTCACATTCCAAATGAAATCTCTTCACATTTCTTCAACAGTCATATTCATGGTCCAACATTCATGGGGTTTTTTAGTTTCAATAGTCCAAATGTTTCAACATTTATGGAATTCAATTTCACCATCAATTGGTTGGTAACTTAAGCCATAATTTGATGAGAGTTTTGACTATATTTATATAGAGGTTTTGGTCCCCAATCTCAATCACTGAAAATACAATATACACCATCTATTGAGAGTGTGGAGAGTTTGGAAGTTCTATACCTATAGAAAGGAGAGCTATTACAAAATCATCAATGGCCGGAGGTATGAATTGATCCCTATGGTATTCCAATTTTTCAATCCAATTCATTTCTGCATAATTGCTCTGGATCGATTTTTGTCTAATATTTGGTATCATAGCCAATATATTACCTCTGTCTTGGTATTTTACACCAGTTTGCAGAATCTGACTTCTCTGACAGAATTTATTTTTGTGAAAATAAATTCAAATTTCTCCATAAAATCGTTTTTCTAGCCTTTTTGTGGTATTAAACTTGAGTTTTTGATGGAGAAAAGTTAAATTTGAGGCGGGTCTGAACCGGGTTGATTTCAACCCGCTAGAGGAAGAAGACGATTGTTTTTGTGAATGAGTAGTTTTCTGAATGAGTGAATTAATTGGGTTTGGATGTTAATAATTTGGTCTGCTTGTAGTTTGTTTATTGGGTTGAATTCATATATATAATTGCTTAGCCCATTTAAAAAAAAAACCACAAGTGATTGTTATTTCGGTGGTTTGGAAAAGATATTCAATTGGATATTAGTCCCTTTTTCAGAATTTAATAATTGGGCCGTAACAAATAATTTGATTCTGGGCCGATTATCATCATTGAGCTTGTTAGTTACATAATGCTTGCTAAGTATTTATGCAATTATTTATTGCCAACTTATAGAATTCAAACATGCAATTTTATTGTTGGGCCAATTATGCAGTTTAATTCTTTGGTATTTACTTATTTACTTATATATCCATTTTTAATTTTTGCATATGTTAATTATTCATTTTTGAATAATATATGCAATTTAGGATGTTCAAAATTTTAAATTATGCTCATATTTAGTTCGCATGAGTTAATTATGTTCAAATTATTTTATGCAATTTATAATGTCTATGAGAATATTTTGTGCATAATCATAACTTGTTAGTTTAAATTATGTTATTAGAATCTTTCTCATATTGAGTTAATCGTTTATACATAAAAAGGATAATGTCTAGTGATCTATATAATTTTATTTATTAAATGATTAGCCACATCATCTTTAATTAAAAAAATTATATATTAACTTTAGGATCACATAAGGATTAACGACATTAGATTGAAATTAATTATACTAAATATAACGAATTTTATCCCACAGGAATTTTTGTTATATTTATATAATTAATTAGAATAAAATATCAAATTATTTCATAATATGCCTACATGAATTATGAGTAAGTGTATAATGTGATAGTTTTATTTTAAAGATTGGTTTTAGGATAGAATATCAAATTATTTTCATAATGTATCTATATGAATCAAGTACATAATTTGATAATTCTACCATAAGGGATAATTGAATATACTTGAATTAAAAATTTAGCCCGCAAGCAATTCTTATGTCATTATATTCAATTTTAGCATGATTTACATTAGTAAAACGTGCCATCTACAATAATGCATCAATTTAACATAAACAATTTTAATATTATGCAGCTTCACAACCTGCTAATTTCTCTAATATTCATTGCGATATTCCTGAATTAAAGGGTGACAACTATAAAACATAGAAGGGGAAAATTATTCTCCATTTAGGGTGTATGAATATTGATTATGCTATTAGGAAAGACGAACCATCTAAAATCACGGATACTAGTACTGCAGCGGACATCGTACTTTATGAAAAATGGGAGCGATTTAATCGCCTCAGCGTGATGTTTATAAAGACTAAAATTTCTGCTGATATACGTGGTTCTATTGACCAGCATGACAAAGTCCAAGACTTGATAAAAGTCATTGATGATTAATTAGTCACTTCAGATAAGACATTAGTAAACACCCTTATAATTAAGTTTTCATCCTTAAAACTCACTAGTGTAAAAGGTGTGCGCGAACACATCATGCAGATGATAGATATTACTGCTTAACTTAAGAAACTTGAGGTTGAGATGTCTGATTCCTTCCTTATCCACTACATCTTGAATAGTCTCCCACAAGAGTACGGACCTTTCAAAATCTTGTACAAAACACATAAGGATAAATGGTCAATTAATGAATTAATGACTATGTGTGTTCGAGAAGAAGTGAGACTAATAATGGAATAAGATGAAAGTGTAATATTGACTACAACCCGTAGGAAGGGGAAAACTCAAGCTAATCAGAAAGGGAAAGGTAAGATCCAACCTCATTTATCTATTAAGAAATAGTTCAAGTGTTACTTCTGTAAAAAGAAGGGATACATGAAGAAAGATTACGCCAAATTCAAGAAATGGCTTGAGAATAAAGGTAATCTAATCTCATTTGTCTGTTACGAATCTAATATGGTTAATGTAAATATTAACACTTGGTGAATTGATTTTGAATCTACAATCCATCTTGCAAACTCTTTGCAGGGTATGCAAAATCTAAGAAAGTCAGTGGAAAGTGAGCAAAATATCTTATCTGGAAACAAGATTGACTCACATGTGGAGGCTATATGAAAGTGCATTTTAACTTTAAGTAGTGGCTTTGTTTTGAAATTAGATAGGACCTTTTATATTTCAAGTTTTTCACAAAACTTGATTTCTATTTCCAGACTTGTACCATTGGGATATTCATTTACTTTTTGAAACATGTCATTCAATTTATTATACAATTCTGATTGTGTTGTGAATGGTACTTTGTCTGATGGTCTTTATCGTATTAATTTATAAAACAATATCACTTATAGTTCAATGCATGTTCATACTGGCACTAAACGGTGTAATATTAATGAAGGTTCCTCCATATTGTGGTATTGTAGATTAAGACATATCTTTATAGATAGAATCAAAAGTTTAGTGAATGATGGGATACTTAGTACTCTAGATTTCACTGATTTTGATACATATGTGGACTGTATTAAGGGAAAGCAGACCAACAAGTCCAAGAAAGGTGCCAACATGAGTTCAGACATATTACAAATCATACATACTGATATATGTAGTCCAGACATGGACTCACATATCAAAAATATTTGACACCTTTATAGATGATTACTCGCGATGTATATATATCTACTTGCTTCATAATAAGAGCGAAGTATTGGATGCCTTTAAAACCTTTAAGGCTGCGTAGAGAAACAATATGAGAAACAGATTAAGATCGCAAGATCAGACAAATGTGGAGAATATTACGGTAGATACATAGAGGATGGACAAGCACTTGGTCCGTTCGCTAAGTTTCTTCAAGATAATAGGATAGTTGCCCAAAAGCCATGCCTGGTTCACCAGACCAGAATGATATAGTAGAAAGAAGAAATAGAACATTATTGGACATGGTACGGAGCATGCTTAGTAGCTCCAATCTTCATAAATCCTTGTGGACTGAAGCACTTAAGATGGTTGTGTATATATTAAACTCAGTTCCAACTAAGGCTATCTCAAAGACGCCATTTGAACTATTGAAAGGTTGGAAACCAAGTTTACGACATATGCGAGTTGCCCATTTGAAATGAGAATCTATAATCCATAAGAGAATAAATTGGACCTAAGGACCATTAGTAGGTATTTCATTGTATATGTCGAAAGGTCTAAGTGACACAGATTTTACTATCCATCTTATAGCACTAAGATTGTGGAATAAAAAATGCCAAGTTTCTTGAGAATGACTTAGTTAGTGGGAGCGGTCAAACCAGGAACAAAGTTCCTCAGCATGATCATTTGGAATCTCAACCTTCCACATTGAGTGACAGATTAGGCATAGTTCATAGCACCCCTCAAGTATAAGCAGGTACTGAACGAGCAATTATTGAAATTTCACAAGTTGCTGACAATATTCAAGTAGATCAGGTAGTTCAAGAATTTCCTGAACAAACAGTTGAACCACAAGCTTCTCAAGAAGATGATGTTACAATATTAAGAAGATCTACTAAAACAAAAAAGTCAGCAATTTCTAGTGATTATGAAGTCTATATACAAGAACATGACAACAATACTGGAGCCGAAAATAATTCTGAATCATTTTCACAGGCTATGAGTTGAAAAGAGTCAGAATTATGGTATAATGTCATGAAGGAAGAGATGAGTTCTATAAAGAGTAATTTAGTCTGAGATCTTGTTAGGTTGCCTAGTGGTGCCAAAGCTATTGGCTGTAAATGGGTCTTTAAGGCTAAGAAAGACTCGCTAGGCAACATTGAGAGATACAAGACGAAACTTGTGGCTATGAGATTCACTCAAAAGGAGGGAATCGATTATACGAAGACCTTCTCTCCAGTATCTAAGAAAGATTCTCTACGTATTATTTTGACATTAGTAGCCCATTTTGACCTTGAGTTACAACCAATGGATATGAAAACAATATTTCTCAATGGCGATTTAGAGGAGTAGATTTATATGAAACAACCTAAAGGATTCCCCTCTGATGATGGTGAGCACTTGGTATGTAAGTTTAAGAAGTCTATATACAGTTTAAAACAAGCATTCTGTCAATGTTATTTAAAATTCCTTGAAGTAATTTCTTATTTGGTTTGTTGAAAATCTCATGGATCAATGTTTATACCAGAAGGTTAGTGGGAGTAAGATTTGTTTTCTTGTTTTCTATGTAGATGATATTTTACTTGCAACTAATGATAAGGGCTTTTTGAAGGATATGTATGATTCATCTTTAAACATTTCGATATAAAGGATATGGATGATTTATCTTATGTTATTGGCATTAAGATTCATATAGACAGATTACAACGAATTTTGAGCTTGTCTCAGGAAACTTATATCAACAAAGTTTTAGAGAGATTTCGGATGAAAGATTGTTCACCAAGTGTAGCTCCCATTGTGAAGGGTGCTATATTTAATTTGAACTAATGCCCGAAAAATGATTTAGAAAGGGAACAAATGAAAAACATTTCACATGCTTATGCTGTCGGAAGCCTAATGTATGCTCAAATCTATACAAAGCCTAACATTGCATTTGTTATAGGAAAGTTAGGACGATATCAAAGTAATTCAGGTATGGACCACTAGAAAGTAATGAGATACCTTTAACGCACCAAAAGTTATATGCTTATGTATAAATGAACGGATAACCTGGAAGTGATTGGATACCCAGATTCAAACTTTGCCCATTGTGTTGATTCACGAAAATCAACATCAGAGAATATTTTTATGATTGCTAGTGGAGTTGTATCATGGAGGAGTGCAAAGCAAACTTTGACTACTACTTCCACTATAGAAGCCGAGCTCGTTTCCTATTTTGAGGCTACTTCGCATGGTATATGGATCAATAGTTTCATATCTGGGCTTAGAGTTATGGATTCCATTTCTAGGCTATTAAGAATTTACTGTGACAATTCGGTTGCTGTCTTTATGGCTAAGAACAACAAATGTGGTAGTCGAAGTAAACATATCGACATTTTGATTTAGCCATAAGAGAACGTATTAAAGAAAAGAAGTGACCATTGAGCACGTAAGCACCAAATTGATGATCGCTGATCCTTTGACTAAGGGCTTGCCACCACTGAAATTCAAGGATCATGTAGAGAAAATGGGAATGGTACATACAATTTTTGTATAAAATTCTTATTTATTGTAATATTTTTTCATATTTATGCGCATCTTAAGTTATTTGAGAAATTTTATGTCGGACCAAGAATAAGACATAAGGTTTTTTCATTAAGTATTGTTACCACGAAAAGAATAATTCTTGAGGAATTAAACACGTCGTAATACATGGAAGATACTACTCATTATCAGAGGACTCATTGCCATGATTAATGTGTTTGTTTCTTAGCAAGGACAATCGATAGGATTGAGTTGAAACATTAGACTGAATCTATGGACCAAGTGGGATAATGTAACAGATCTGTCTCTTCACATTCCCGTTGAAATCTCTTCACATTTCTTCAACGATCATATTGATGGTTCAACATTCATGGGGTTTTCAGTTTCAACAGTCCAAAGATTTCAATATTTATGGAATTCAATTTCACCATCAATTGGTTGGTAACTTAAGCTATAATTTGATGAGAGTTTTGACTATATATATAGAGGTTTTGGTCCCCAAACTCAACCATTGAAAATATAATATACACCATCAATTGAGAGTGTTGAGAGTTTGGAAGTTTCATTACTTGTAGANTATATATATATATAGGTTTTGGACCCCAAGCTCAATCACTGAAAATACAATATACACCATCTATTGAGAGTGTTGAGAGTTTGGAAGTTCCATTAACTGTAGAAAGGAGAGCTTCTACCACATCATCAATGGTCGGAGGTATGAATCGATCCCTATGGTATTTCGATTTTTTGATCCAATTCATTACCACATAATTGCTCTCGATTTTTGTCTAACATTGTGAGCTTCAAACCCAAGGGAGTCCTATGTTGCTGTTTCTCTAAATGATTGGAGTTTTGAGAGCAAGCTATTTACCCCTCTTCATCCATGCAAATGGAAATCTCAGGGGCTCCTATCAATCAATAACTCCCGAATTCTCGATGGATGGTGCACTATGGATAGTCAGCAAATTACTTGACACTTGCAATATTCATCGACATAATCTTTAAAATTAATCTTTTTCACCTTTACAAATCCCAAAAATAAAAAATAAATCCCGATGATCGCGCAATCGGCAGGAATATTACTGGGTATCGTACTCAATCTTCCAAGTATATGTAAACCTACATCTAGATTTTCTTCTCGTATTGAAGCAACTGGTAACCTATTGAAATTGGAAAATTTGCAAAAGCCTTCTTTGCAGTGGTAATTAGTGCAGGCTAATTATGTGCTCACATTTAATTTTATCGGTTACAAGTTGTGTAAGCAAGAGATTTTAGGAAACGATATTTCTGGAAATGTTTTATGTAATTTGTAGTATAAATAAGATATAAATGCATATATAGTTTATCATATAATGTTTTTAAATTAATAGGTAAATATATTTTTTCCTGTACTAAAAATAACATTCAACCACCGAATAATAATAGTCACTCCACCCATTCATTTCCTTGCCATCTTATGCTATAAATTAAAATTTTCTAAGAAGCATTTAACTTTGTGTGAAAGATCTCTGTCTATGTATATACACACAAAAAAGAAATTTTATTACATATTTTTTTGTTTTTTCTAAAATGAAAATCTATAA